>NIUQ01002365.1:0-22897 GCA_002796945.1 Plectus sambesii
ACCATACAATAGTATGTGATAACTATATGTTCCAAATTTGAAGCGGTTTGGTTCACTAACTTCAAATTTATTAACAAAATACGAGTGGAGAGAACTTTCGGGTCACCCTGTACCTTTGTAAAAACTAAACAAATTTATGTAGATTTTGGTTTGTTAAAACCCCTCTTCACTGAGAAATTTTTTGGGTAACTATAATTTATGACCGAAAATATAGAGGAATTCTCCGTAGTTACAAGAATACTTTTAAAGCAAAAAGGTTTTCAAATAGAAGTTTTTGGGACTGCTTCTAACTTTGAGTAGCATAAAACAAATACAGTTAAAAGAATCCCTAAATTATAGTGGGCACCCTTTATATTTTAGGTCATTAAATTATGTTTAGCCAAAAATTCGTAAAGAACAGGTACTTAAAAAACACCTTAATTTACAAAAATTCGTCCAGTCTATGCAAAATTATTCAAACGATTACCGTATAATCTCTTATAGTACGGCATGCTGTACTATTAGTACGTTGAATCATGTGCAGTAGTTTTTGATGCTCTTCTATGTCCCAAACTCTTCTTACCCTATGTTTTGTATACAATCTAAAACCGGATAAGTGCAACAGTTTTTGTGTCCGGTCGAGTTGCACTTCTCCGATTTTGACTGTATCAACCTTTGTTAATAGAGAATATATCTCAGCCGATTAATTTTCATTTGTATTAAATTTTTCATTTTCATGGATAATATTAACAAACACAATGGTTCTTTTTTCTTTGCGTACAGTTTTTATTTTAGGCATACTTATTTACTCTTACTTTCTTCTGTATGCTTTCGATGATCAAAAGCAAAAATATCTTAATTTTTTGAATAACGGTGATCGTGAATTATGTCAAACATTAGCAAATGTAGAAATAATTGAAGACAAAATGCGAATGTTTGTTGAATCATATAGTCGAACATCCAAAAAATTTCTTTATCCTGATGTTACAAAAAATCTATCAGCAACTTCTTGGCCCTTCATATCTGCAATTCTCCTCAGGTAAGTAAACAAATTTGATTATACGTTTTAAACTAAGTTGATGTAGAGGATTCACTAAAGCATATTTGTGGTACTATAGGTCGAGGCTTTAGTGTGAGCGATGTCCTTTAGTATTAGCACACACGGTGTCCAAATAAAACCATTGACTCTCATTTCTTGGAGAAGTAAAGCTTAAAAGCAAAACTTGGACTTAAGATGTCCCTTGGGACGAGCTTCAAGTGGACGGACTTTCAGCCCGAAAACTGCTGTGGGATCCGAGTGACATTACAAAATGTAGTCTACAACGCCTTAAACTTGGGGCCCTGTTTGAGATCATATAGCTTTTTGTCCAACAAATTTTCCACCAAGATGATGTTTTCTTTCGGTAAAGGAGTTCTAGCCAAACTTTTTGCAAAAATATATTCAATAATCTATCAAGAATTAAAAAATGGCATGGACTGAAAGATCTGAATGAAGAATAGCATGCTGAAATGCTCTTCGCAAAAAGCATCATGGAACCCATCAGAAGTGTCCAATATTGCCAGTTGAGTACTTTTCTGAAGCTTCAACTTCAGGGCTACAACCTTCTCTATAAATAATTACTCTTGTGTGTCTGTCTGTCTGTGTGTCACAGTTTGCCCCGCCCTAATACGTTCTGATTGGCCCAAACCCGGTTTGAGCGCCCCTCGTGGCAAACGTTGGAAACTATTAACAGTGCCGGTAACTTCTGCCCGGCCCTAACCTGGTCCAGGCGCCACCTCGTGGCGAACATAAGAAACTATTAAAAGTGCGGGAAACTTCTGCGTGGGTTGCATATTGCGCAATTCGTTACGTCATAAAACGGCTGCCTCACTGTTGCTTCACTACTGAGGATATTAGTCAAAAAGTTGAAATTGCTGAGGATGTTAGCGAAAATGACGATATTGCTGAGGATATTAGCGAAAATGTTGAAAAATGTTTCAGCAGACTTAGCGCGCGCATCTGTAGGCGTGAATATTGTTGTAAGCGGGAAATTGTGCAAGTTTTAAGCCAGTTATTGTTAACGAAACGTAAGCTTATAGGTCAGGTTACGAGACAAAATAGATTTCGATTTCGATACGAACGGCAAACTTCCTTAACGATCGCGACGTTTTGGACTGCAGTGTCTCCGCCAGCGTTTTCTTGAACGTTGACGAAATTACGACAGTACATCTTTGATATTGAAACTATAGTGCAAAGAGAGATCTTTGATTGTGTTAGCATAAGAACGGAGCGCAAGCGCTATTGCATGGAGCCTACAAATACCAGCGAACAGGAACCTGGGCTGCGTCGGGATGCTGAGCGTATGAGGGCTGGACGTGCAGTTGAGACCAAGGAGCAGCGCCGTGTCAGACCGGCAAGAGATGCTGAGCAGCAGAGTGCTACTCGTGCGGGGGAGAGTCAGCAGCAGCAGCGGGACAGGCAAGCGAAGAATAGAGAGTAGGATTGTGATGGAGATGGGAAGTCCCCATCCCCAAAATTTTATATTATTTCTAAAATTCTGGTTCTTATTGATCTCAGAATTAATTTCATCAATTAATTTCGTAATTTGTGTGATGACTTAGACGCTCAAATGGAGTGAATGCCTAAATTTAAACTCTCATTTAATGTTTGATCATTTATCGAAAGCCAAGCTGTCATCTCTCTATAGGCCTATTATTTAGAAGACTTATCACATCACATCGTTAAAAATTATTTATGTGTATCAGTATAAACAGGAAATTTTAAAAGGAAGGCTTTTCAACGATCAAAATTTTTGTAATTTAAATATTAATCATAGAGTAGCTTAAAATTTCATTTTTAGTATTATAAAAGTAAGGTCATTATAATTTACACCACATTATTAAGTTATTAAACACTTAAATTTAACTAACCAAGCATTATGTATTTTATATAAACAGATATTAAATTTTTTGTCACCATCCTAAAAATTTTCCATTCCCAAAAACTCTCCATAGCTGGAATTTGATTTTATCTTCATTTCTGAAATTTCCAAATTCCTGTCTCTGTTATAACTCTAATAGAGAGTGACAGCTGGCCAGACAAGTAGAGGAGAGTGAGGAGCAACAGTAGAAGAGGCAAGTGAGGAATAGAGAGCAACAGCAGGTTAGGCAAGTAGAGGAAAGTGAAGAACAGCAGCAGGAGAGGCGAGCAAGGAATAGAGAGCGACAGCAGGTCAGGTGAGCAGAGGAAAGTGAAGAACAGCGCCACCTGAGACTGAGAAGAGATGCAGAGCAGCACTACTCCACTAGAGCAGAAGAGAGTGAAGAACAACAGCAAGAGCGGCAAGCAAGGAACAGAGAATGACAGCAAGCAGCACAAGCAGGAGAGAGTGAAGAATGACAGCAGGTGAGATGAGTGAGGAACAGTGAGCAACAGCAAGCAGCATGAGCAGAAGCAAGTGACGAACAGCAACATGAGATGCAAGCAAAGAATGCAGAGCAATGGCGAGCCAGGCGAGCTGCACTGAGATATGGTGCACTGCAAGGAAATGATCAGCATGGTGCTCAGATGTCTGATGTTGGCCAAATGGTTGTACCCTGCTCCTGCAACGCTCTCCACTTCCCTGGTGAATCTGCAGGCAAGTCATTGCTGCCACAAGGGGAAAGTCATCCTGCCTCCACTTGCGCACTACCCTCCAGAGCTTGAAGAATTGATGGTGGGCGCAAGTCCTGAGGCAAAGAATTTCTAGCAACACATCCAAAACTACAATGGAAGCATGGCATTTGCATCAATGGGTGCACAAGTTGAGGCGCCACCAGGTTCAGGGCCCTATTGCTTCCGCATCCATGGTCAGATCTACCATCTAACTGGTGCACTTCACCCTTCTGAAGGGCAACCTTGCCAGTTCGCTCAGCTCTACATTCTAGACTCAGCTGCAGCAAACGCAGAGCGCCTGGCAGCGGGTGAGAACACTGGCTGCTTACCCTCTGTCATGGCTACATTGGATGCTGTGATCCAGCGCGTTAGCCCTTTTGCTGCTGCATACCAGCAGAAGTTGAGCAAGAAGAGACAACACGCGCTTAGATGGAGCAGAGAGAGGCACATGAGGTTGTCATGCACATCCACCAAAATGGCGCAAGTGACCAGTGGCGCTACAATGTGCCTACTGCCAATGAAGTTGCTGTGATCTTTGTGGGCTGTGATGGCTGCGTCCCTGACAACCGCGACATTGCTGTTCACCCACATGGACAGGCACTGACACGAATTTCACCACTCAGTCCCAACTGCAACCCAATGGTCTATCCTTTGTTGTTCCCTGCTGGCAAGCCAGGTTGGACACTGGGACTACTACATCATGAGGAGCATCGCACCCACATCCGGCAGCAGGTGACATGCCTGCAGTTCTACAGCTACCATCTTGCTGTTCACACAGGCGCGTTCAGCCCAATCCACGCTTCTGGAAGGCTCATGCAGCAGTATGTTGTTGACTCATATGTGCACATGGAGGTGCAGTGTATGGCATTCCTGCAGCAGAATCAAGACAAGCTTCGCGTTGACCTGTATCAGGGCCTTCTTGACCATGTGGCAGCACTGGGTGATGTGCATGGTGTGCAAATTGGTACAGTGTGAGTGCTGCCAGCAGCCTACCAAGGAAGTCCACACGCGCTGCAGCAGAATTATCAAGACGCGATGAGCATTGTTCACGCGTTTGGGTGTCCCGACCACTTTATCACCTTTACATGCAACCCACGATGGGCAGAGATCAGTGCAAGCCTCCTGCCGCACCAGCACGCAGGAGATCGTCCTGAAGTGGTTTCACGCGTCTTCCATCTGAAGTTTGCGCAGTTCCTTGATGACATCGTGCGCCAGCAGATCTTCGCGACAGTTGTTGCAGATGTGCATGTCATTGAATTCCAGAAGCGCGGCCTACCACATGCACACATCCTCTTCATTCTTGCCGACCGCGACAAGCTGCGGGATGCTGATGTGATCGATTGACTTGTGAGTGCCGAGATTCCAGATGCAGCAGCAGATCCTGCTCTCCACAACCTGGTGCGGCGACACATGGTACACGGCCCATGTCGCAGCTTGAATCCAACATCACCATGCATGGCTGATGGAGAGTGTCAGAAGAACTTTCCCAAGACCTTTCAGCTCACCACACTTGCAAGCGTCAATGGCTACCCGCACTACCGACGAAGTGACCGCTTCACAGCCACTGTTGGCCGGCACACTGTTGACAGCTGATGGGTTGTGCCATACAATGCATACTTAATGCGGCGGTACGACGCGCACATCAACGTTGAAATCTGCGCATCTGTGAAGAGCATCAAGTACCTCTTCAAGTACGTCTACAAGGGCCATGAGCGGGCGAATGTTGAGCTCCGACAATCAGCACGTGGTGAGTATGATGAGATCAGAATGTTCCTCGATGCGCGATATGTGAGCCCACCTGAGGCTATTTGGCAACTACTTGAGTTCCGGCTGCATGGCCAATCACACACGATCATCCGGCTACCGATCCACCTGCCAAACTTCCAGTCAGTTTTCTTCATTGATGGCCATGAGCAAGAGGCGCTTCGAGATGCTGCAGAACGCCACACAATGCTTGATGCATACTTCGAGTTGAACCGTGATGATGCCAACGCCCGCACCCTACTTTACCAAGATGTGCCACGACACTATGTCATGCAGGGGGGCCGCTGGGTGCCCCGAAGGCGTGGAGGCGCCACTACGATTGGCCGGATGTGTATGGTGAGCCCAAAGGATGAAGGGCGCTACTTCTTGCGCGTCTTACTTGCACATGTGCCTGGCGCGCAGAGTGATGAAGAGCTCCGGACTGTTGAGGGGCAAGTGTGTGCGACACACCGAGAAGCGGCGCTACTGCGAGGGTTGCCGGAAGACGATATGGAGTGGGCTGCGTGCCTTTCTGAGGCAGCCAGGCTTCAGATGCCTGCGCAGCTGTGGCAGCTGTTTGTGACTATCTTGGTGTTCAGCGAGCCAAGCGACCCACGCGCACTATGGGAGGCGCGCAAGACAGATCTGTGTGAAGACTTCACTCGGCATATGGATGCTGAGGCGGCTGAGAACGCGGCGCTGAGGGCGATTGAGGCTGGGCTCACTGAGCATGGAATGAGCTGCAGGGCATGCGGACTCCCTGAGCCAAGCACTGGAGTTGCAGAGGCTGAAGAGATGCAGCAGGAGAGCAATGAACAACTGGGTGAAGACATGCGCCAATGTCTAAACGCAGAGCAGCGCACAGCAGTCGACCAGGTGCTTGCAGCAGTGAATGGTGGGCCAGAGAGCCAACGTTGTTTCTTCCTCAATGGACCAGGTGGAACTGGCAAGACGTTTGTCTACAACACGCTGGTGCACCTTGTGCGCGGGCGTGGTGGCCATGTGCTGACAGTTGCATCAACAGGCATCACCGCAAACGTTGCTGATTGGTGGGCATACAGCCCACTCCTGCTTCAAGATCCCCATCCCAGTCCACAATGACTCCGTATGCTGTGTCCAGGTGGACAGCCAAGAAGCAAATGAGCTGCGTCAAGCTACACTCATCATTTGGGATGAGGCAACGATGGCACATGCATATAGCGTTCAGGCAGTTGACCGACTACTCCGCAACTTGACGCGCACTAATGCCCTGTTTGGTGGGAAGGTGGTCATCCTTGGCGGTGACTTCCACCAGACATTGCCTGTAGTGTGCCAGGCGACACGCAGCGGAATTGTTGGCGCATGCCTCAAGAGCAGCACGCTTTGGCCCCACTTTCAAGTCTTGCAGCTGGTGCAGAACATGCGCGCTGGCATGGAAGAGCAAGCATTTGCAGCATGGCTTTTAGAACTGGGCAATGGACAGCTGCCGCAGAGTGAAGATGGGCTCATCGAGCTCCCCATGGGTTGCCTGGAGCAGGGCGATCTCATCAACGCAGTCTTTGAGCGCACACTATGGGGTGAGGAGTCACTGAGTGGCTGTGCCATCCTGAGCCTGAAGAACGCAAAGTCTCTGGTTGTGAATGAAGCCATCCTTGCACTACTGTCGGGCATTACCCGACTGTTTTGTTTGGAATGTGGTTGATTGTCTACCACTCCCATCTTAGATGATAAATGAGACTACAACTGAAAAAGAACTGAGACCAAGGACCGATCTAGCCTGCGGAGATGTCATCAATTGTATCTCTTTTTAATTCACGTGCTCATTGTTCTTTGCCATGCTAGATACTTGTTTTTAGTAGGATTTATGTGTCTGACTTTTGGTAATTGTCACATGAAGATGTGTATATATACTGTGGTTATTCTCACTCAGACGCAGTGGATAAAATAGACTTGTCTCGTCAAATAAACCTTCTGACTACCTGTTGTCCTACACCCAGAGCCCGACACTACTGCCAGGTGTAACCAAGACCTATGCCAGCGTCAACAGTGTCATCTGCGACAGTGAAGAAGAGCAGAACAACTACCCTCTTGAGTTTCTGCACAGCCTTACTAGAATGCCGCCACACTCACTCAATATGAAGATCAGAGCTGGGGTAATGTTGTTGCGGAACTTGAACACGTGGCAGAGGCTGTGTAATGGCACGCGGCTCTGCGTGCAAAGCATGCAAGACCATGTGGTTGAGGCAGAAGTCCTACCGGGTTTTTCCGATTCGAAGCCCCACTGGGCTTCTATTCGGTTTGACTTTCCAAATAGAAGCCCTGGGGCTTATATTTGGAGCCGAAAAAGGATCACTATGAATGCGTGAAGCGAAATTATTTCAAATGAATTTTACGTGTACATATGGCATTCTCTATTAGAATTTGCAAAAATCATATAAATCTTCCACTATTTGAGTGTAAGATTAATTTGAAAGATGGAAAAATGACGCAAAACACAATTATGATTGGTACTGCAAAAAGCGTTTTGTAATCGAATTTTCCAAATAGAAGCCCCGGGGCTTCTATTTGGGGACAAAGTAGAAACGCGAAAAGTGCCAATTCTTATTACAAGCCCCGGGGCTTATAATCGGAAAAACCCGGTACTAGGCAAGTACGCAGGCAGACGCGTGCTCATCCCCAAGATCGCCCTAACACCATCGGACACTGACCTCCCCTTCACGCTACAGCGCCGGCAACTACCGCTGCGGACAAGCTTTGCAATGACCATCAATAAGGCACAAGGCCAGACTTTTAAGCGTGTAGGAGTGTACCTGCCAGAACCCGTGTTTACTCACAGTCAGCTGTATGTGGCGTTTTCAAGGGTGCGCTCCCTAGATCAGATCAAGATGAAGCTGCAGGCAGGCGCAACGCGCACAGAAAATGTGGTGTACAGCGAGGTGCTGTAATGAGATGTGGGCCAGGGTGGGTGGGTGGGTGGTAATGGCCCCATCTACAATCCAATGGTCCTCTTTAGGACCCCAAAAAATAAAAAGTCATTCATTCTGTGTCATTATTGAATTATCCCTTAGCGACATACACTTCAGTTTATTTACTATGAGACTTGTGGAAAGTTTCCATGGGTCTGCTAGTCAATGTATATTAGTCTGATTTAAGACTATGACACTTTTGACCTTAAGAGAGACTTTTTCTAAGCATAGAGCTTCCTTTGGCACAATGGGCAAAAAGATGTCAGATTTTGATGAAATTTGTTATCCAGCCGTAGTAGCAATCGGAATTTCCGAAAAAAGCCTCAGAATTTTTAGAAAATGTTTTCGTGTCGAGATATGGCGGGAAATTTAAACTTGATCAGCTAATTACAGTACGAAAACCAAATTCCTTGTTTCTTTATACCATTCGATAGGAGTTGAAGAGAGGAATCTGAAACTGACCGAAATTCAAAAATTAGTGCAAAACTAAGAAAATTATGCAAGAAAGAACAGGTCGCGTTTTTTTGATTTTTAGTTTTTCAAATTTTTCGGCAAAACCTTGGTTGGAATTCTCCGTCCAGTTGAATCAGGATTGTAGCTGTAATTCTGGGCTATCCAACGGTGCCATAAAAAGTATCAAAGTCTTGCATGTACGATGTTCAATTTCAGTCCAAAGTAGGCCCATGCTGAAATTACGGTAAAAACGGGTTTACAGAACTTCATGAAGATGCCGCCGAAATCAATATTTTGTATACCATTCGGCTGAAAATGATGAGAGAAGTCCGAAAATGTGCACAGTTTTGAAATCAGGGCAAAACTAAGAAAGGTATATGAGAAAGAAAAATACCGCATTTTCACATATTTTGGAACTTTTGACCTTTTTAGTTTTTAACATTTCCCGACAAAAATTTCTTCTGAATTCTCCGTGCAGTCGAGTCATGATTGTAGCTCTAATTCTGGGCTATTCAACGGTGCCATAAAAAGTATCAAAGTCGCGTATGTACGATGTTCGATTTCAACTCAAAGTTACCCATGCGAAAAGTATGGTAAGTCGTTTGTGTTGAAGGAATATCAAATCTAGTCTACAGTCGTCGCATGCTTAATCCGAGTTTTTCACAATTTTTTGTTGAAACTCTTTCAAATTTGCTCGTATATAGTTACTTTACTTTCATAGTAAGCGTTACAAGCTGTCTTGTGATAGGTTTGCATAAAGAGAGGTATTCAACTAGGATCAGTTTAGTCCACCACATGAAGGTGGGCAGTGAAAAAGTTTCAATGCGTGTCAGTTCTGACGTGACTCTGGATATGTTTTCTTCTGCAATGAATTAGTGATACGAAGCAGTTGCTCTTATCAAGAGCAGGTCTGCTCTACAGTTTTATAGTAATCAAAAGTATTGTCATTTTCTACTTGACAACCTGTGACCGCTAGACTGAACTGAGATCAGTTTGATGACTCTCTCCATGCTAATAGAGTACAGATAGCTTGTAACACATGCTGTGAAAGTAGAGCAACTGTACGTGAGCAGATCTGAAAAGTTTTCAACCAAAAATGGCAGAATATTCGAAATAGTCGTGCGCTGACTTTCAGCTGAAAAGTAAAACACTTCCAGCGCAAACGACTTACCGTACTTTTGACATGGGTAACTTTGCGTTGAAATCGAACATCGTACATACGCGACTTTGATACTTTTTATGGCACCGTTGGATAGCCCAGAATTACAGCTACAATCCTGATTCAACTGGACGGAGAATTCCAACCAAGGTTTTGCCGAAAAATTTGAAAAACTAAAAATCAAAAAAACGCGACCTGTTCTTTCTTGCATAATTTTCTTAGTTTTGCACTAATTTTTGAATTTCGGTCAGTTTCAGATTCCTCTCTTCAACTCCTATCGAATGGTATAAAGAAACAAGGAATTTGGTTTTCGTACTGTAGTTAGCTGATCAAGTTTAAATTTCCCGCCATATCTCAACACGAAAACATTTTCTAAAAATTCTGAGGCTTTTTTCGGAAATCCCGACCTAAACTACCCCAGAATAACAAATTTCATCAAAATCTGAGAACTTTTTACCCATTGTGCCAAGTCTCTGTACAAAAAGCTTGATGCTTAGAAAAAGTCTCTCTTAAGACTACCCACAGTGCAAAGGTTTGTGGAAATTGAATTGAATCTGTAAAAATGACTTTTTTCAACGTCCAACAAGCTAAAACAACAAAAAACAGCAAAGAAAACCTTTCTTGAGGGGTCTTCATTAGATTATCGAAATTCTTAAAATTATTGAGGTCTTGCACATCATGTGATTAAATCCAGGTTCGATTCCCAGATCGTTTTAAACCAGATTAATGTTTTGCTTTGCTTGCTTTTCTTGTTTACGCTTGCTGGACGTTGAAATATTCATTTTATTGACCAAAATTGATTTTCGTGAACTTTTGCACTGTGAGTGGTCTCAGGGTGAAAAATGTCATAGCTATCACGCTAATATCTACTGTAAGTTGTAGCTCTGAATTTGAACTTTCATAAAAGTACTGACCTGACAATATTGGACACTTCTGATGGGTTTCATGATGCTTTTTTCGATGAGCATTTCAACATGCTATTCTTCATTCAGATCATTCAACTCATGCCAATTTTACTTCTTGATGGATTTTTGAAATTGTTTTTGCAAAACGTTTAAAGTGGAACTCCTCTACCGAAAGAAAGCATAATCTTGGCAAAAATTTGTTGTACAGAAAGCTATATGATTTCAAACAGGGCCCCAAGTTTAAGGCGATTTAAACCATATTTTGAATTGCCGCTAGGGCCCCACAACAGTTTTCGGGCTGAAAGTCCGTCGACTTGAAGCTTGTCCCAGGGAACATCTTTGGTTCCAGATTCGCTTTTAAGCGTTACTTCTCCGAGAAATGAGAGTCAATGGTCTTTTTTTGGACATCCTGTATATAACCTTTATCTTACAGGGTGAGTCAAAAAGAAGGTCACCAGGGGGTTATTTTAAAGAAGACAGCGAGCGACCTCAAACGACCTACCACGAAGGATAGCCCTTGGGCGGGCCTTGATATCGCGAGGGTGGGGGGGGGGGGGGAACTGCTACCTCAACGTGTACCTGGTACAGGCAAAAAAGTGTCGTAACCACTTTCCGGAAATTTCACTTTTTTTGTTCCGTGAAGTGAGAAATGTGCGCACAGCGGCCGGAACCCGCTGAAACGTGATCTCCAATCAGAGGGGTTTCGTGGGGGATGTGCTGCGCGCTGTTGCACCGGTTCTGCTACCTCAACGTGTACCTGGTACAGGCAAAAAAGTGTCGTAACCACTTTCCGGAAATTTCACTTTTTTTGTTCCGTGAAGTGAGAAATGTGCGCACAGCGGCCGGAACCCGCTGAAACGTGATCTCCAATCAGAGTTGCATCGATTGGTATCCTGAAGTCACCAGATACTCTCAGGAAAACTTCGCGGTGGGACCAAAGAGTCCGTCGCGTAGCGTAACGTCACTATCGCTGCAACTACGGTACAAAATTATTTTTGCTGCTGCTCAGTGCCCGAAACTGTCCAAATTTTATGGGGCAATACCCCCGATACCGTAAGTCTCTCCCTCTCTCTCTGTTCAAAAGAGACTTTACCAAAATTAGGCATTTTTGCGCTTATTATATTGGTTTTTGTTTTGTGTAAAATCGATAGGCATATGGATTTTACTTTAAGAGCAAATCATTATTAGCAATACAACTGATATTTTGACCTACAGATTGTTCGAATTGGTTTAATATAACTGATGCTGCACATGTTCAAAAGTCGTCAGCGCACCAAAGTATCTGGACTTAGGCGGTTTTACCCTAAGCACAATACATTATCACGCTTTCCTGAATATCGCGAGTTTCACAAACGTAGCGACAGTCTAGTCTAGCTTATTTTTCAGTTAAACTTTTTATTATTGCTGTTTTATAAAAAACTCAATGTTATAGTCAGGAAGCGTTCCTGTCATCCTTTCTTTGCATGCTTATATGGTGCTACTTTACATTAAAATAAAATTTGTTTTCTAGTACTTGTTTTTAGCCTGATATTATTTTTAGAAAATTTTCAAATCAGATTCTTTGGAAGCTTGGCGATGTGGTGGCTTCAGACATCAAGTGCGGTGATATTATATATGTCAAAAACCACAACTTGACAACTTTTTTTCAACAACTTTTTCCAAAAATTGCAAATAGCTTTATACTGATGACGCATAGCAGTGATAGTAATGCTCCAGGTATTCACAAAATGATGCTTGATAATAAAAAAATTTTAGCTTGGTATACTGTAAATAAAGACGATACAGAACACAAAAAACTATTTTCTGTACCGATTGGTTTACCAAATTATCATGAACAAGACAGTGAGTGGAGACCACGCCTTGGATATCCTGAAACACTTAGAAGTCTCTTACGGGACATCCCTACATTTTGTGAAAGAAAAATTTTTTTATACGTGAATATTGATGACAAAGAGAGAATAGGTAGACGAATGGGTCTAAAGCACATGATGAAATTGAAATTTGGAAATTCAGCGATGATAATCGATAATCCTTATCTTGAATGGGAAATATACATGAATGAAATGAAATCTTCAAAGTTTGTGTTATCTCCATCAGGAACTGGAACTGACACATATCGTACTTGGGAGGCACTAGCAATGGGAGCGATTCCAATTGTTTTTAATAGTTCCATAAATGACTTATTCGTTAATTTGCCTGTTGTGATTGTTTCTAGTTGGGAGGATGTTTCGCACATGTATCTTTTGAACATGGCGAAAAAAATTGCTCAACGTCAAGTAATCTCCCCAAAGAAAATGCTCCTTCCGACTTACTTACAGCAGTTCAATGGTATTAAACAGAGTCACTGTTAGTATAAAAAATGAAACGAAAAACGAGTTGTATTTTAAAAAGCTGAAGTGCAATATGTTTCGAATACAGTTTACTGTTGCAGTAAGATTGCGGTAAAAGCTCTGGTATATTTATCTTTGCCAATATCACGGCTATCAATTGTTTGAATTGTAAGACATCATTTATGAAAATGTTCTCCTCGTTAATAAAATAAATATTGATAATTTCAGGTCAGTACGAACGATGTAAAAAATTAGTAAAATTTGAAATTCTTTACGATATGGCATATACAGGGTGTTCCAAAAAAAAACGTTTGACTCTTCTGACTCAAAGAGGTAACGCCCAATGACGAAACATGGACCAGAGATGTCCCCTGAGGGAGGGGACCTTAAAATGGGCGGAGTTTCAGTCCAAAAGTCGCTGCGGGACCAAAGCAGCAATTCAAAACATGTCCCAAATCGCCTTACACTTGAGGCCTTGTTTGAGACCCTGTAATTTTTTATTCAAGAAGTTTTCCGCCAAGATGATGCATTCTTCTGATAGGAGAGTTCTACCCATACATTTTGGAAAAAGAACTGTAAAATGCATCAAGAATTAAAAAATGGCATGATTGAATGATCTCAAGGAAGAATAGCGTAGTGAAGCGCTCTTCACAAAAAGTATCATGGAATCCATCAGAAGTGTTCGATATTGCCAGGTGAATACTTTTCTGAAAGGTAAGATTCAGAGCTACAATTTGCAATAGAAATTAGCCTGATTTGAGACTATGATATTTTTGACCTTAAAACCACCCACAGTGCAAACATTTAGAAAATCGAATTTCATTGATAAAAGTGAATTTCATCAACCTCCAATGAGCACAAACAGTAAAACAAGAGAAATAAAACTTGAAATCAAGCTGAAAAATAGGGAGAAATCGAACCTGAGTGTGATCACGTGACATGCATGATGTCACTAATTTTGAGAATTCAGTAATCTTACAGAAATCCATTAAAATTGATTTTCTTTGCTCTTTTTTACTGTTAGCACTCAATGGACGTTGTTGAATAAAACCATTTTGAGAGTGAAATTCAATTTTCGAAAAATTTTGCACTGTGGGCGGTCTTGAGATCAAACATGATTCCATGATACTTTTTTAAATGAGCATTTCAATATGCCATTCTTCCTTGAGATCATTCAACCATGCCATTTTTTAATTCTTGATGGATTTTTTAATTTATTTTTGCAACAAGTTTGGCTAGAACTTCTCTACCGAAAGAATGCATCATCTTGGCAAAACATTTGTTGAACAGAAAGTTATGGGGTCTCAAAAAGGACCCCAAGTGTAAGGCGATTTAGAACATGTTTTGAATTGCCGCTCGGATCCTACAGCGACTTTTGGACTGAAACTCCGCCCACTTCAGGGTCCCCCCCCAGGGGACATCTTTATAGCAAGTTTCGGCTTTGGGCGTTACCTCTTCAAGGCAGGAGAGTCAAGCAATTTTTTTGGAACACCCTATATATAAAATGGTTTCTTAACAATAATTATCTCGATTTTCCCATTCATTAAAAATTAAACTCTTTCCTCATCAAACGTGTAATGCTTTAAATAATTTCAATATCATAGTCATAAAATTTCTGTTGTACGCCTTTTTTATCCAAGTATTAATGCGGTTTCCGTTTTTTTCTCAAAATATCGGTCTTGTTTTACTCTTCATCATTTTTGCCTGCTTCAATAGGCTTGTTTTTCTTGCCTTGTACAATCTTCTTAGCCACCCTTTTATAGAAGAGCTTAGTGAACAACAATGGCATATTGTTTTAGTAGTTCTTGGTCATATTAAGTATCAATCATATATATTTGAAGCATTATATCAAGTTCTTTTTTTTAATCCAAATGCAAATATTGTCATACTATACAATGACAAATCAACTTTACAGAATGCACCAGCAGATATTAGCACCAGAACATCTTTTAAGTTTTCTAATCCAGATTCTGTGCAATATAAAACGTTCATCAAGTTAAAACACACTTTATACAACAGATTGGAGCTACCTCCAGATGATAATACATATTTTTGGCAAAATACAATGGAAAGGATGTTTCATTTGCACAATTTTATGATATCAAAACCAAATAAACATTGCTTTCATATTGAAAATGACAACCTTATTTATGTATCTCTGCAGAAGATCCATGATTTTATAATAAGGAAGAATATCTCTTTTGCAGCTGTTCCTAGATCAGAATTATTTTTTACATTCGCCTTTAGTTATTTCAAAAATTTTGAAGCAATTGATAAGTTTGTTGAATACATAAACCAAAGACTGCAAAATTATTGGCATCAAAATCAAACAAAAAGCGATCAAAGATTTATTACAGATATGTCTATTTTGAATAACTACTTTAGTGAGCATATCAATTCAAGTAACTTATATCGTTTACCCACTTGTAATGAAGCACTGCGCTCTGTTACATATCATGACCAAAATCTGCAAATGGTTTTTGATGCTGCAAGTATTGGGCAAGTGTTAGATGGTTGTCATCAAAGAAATTTAAAACTTTGCAACAGCTTTCGAGAAAACGATTACTATCGGCCAAAAATTCATGACATAAATTGGAAAACGATTACTGTAAGTCGCAAAGAGCAGCTGTTTTTTGTAAGAGTTCCATATATTTATGGTTCGCGCATTGCAAACTTGCATATCCACTCCAAAAATTTAAAGAAATTTTCATTTTTAAAAAATGTTATTATGCTCAATTCGTAGAAACTGAATTTGCTCATTAATAATAATATGTTGTGTCTGCACCATTGCGTTCCGTCCTATCGCTGACCCGATGGCCCTAAGATAAAAGAAATTCTTTGAAAATGTCAGTTTAGGCATATGCAGCTGGTCTTTCTTACGCTGTATGTACAGGATCCCCTTATCTTGAGCGTCAGCAATGCCAGTCGACACTCAAGCTCCACGTATTGCTCTATGTCCCGCGCGTAAGAATAAATATATCCCTTGCTACTCATCTCAATACATTGCATTGGGATCAGAACGGATAAAAGAGCTAAAGAGCATCAAAATTTTTCTGCTGATAACTAACTCGATACATCTGATATATTGATAGTTTAATTCCGTGTATGTTTCTTGTGTCATTTTTAAAGTTTGACAAGCGATGAGCGCTGCGCTATTCGCTTGAGTTTTCGCCTACTATTCCAGCCAGACTGCATCGCTCGTACCGCTGAACGGCGTGTAATTAAGAATCAATCTTTGCGTAACTGTAGTCTGCTCTTATCCCATCACTGCAAATGGCATTGTGTGCCTCGGAAAAAACACTGAACATTTTCTTCATAGAGAAACTTGCATTTTGTAACAGGAAAGAAATATTTATATTTAAAGTAAATTTATTTTGTACATCTATAATGGGACAAACAAAGAAAAAGTGAGTTTAGTATACATGTAAGGAAAGCAAAGAGCAATCAAATCCGTCACACACTTGTTGTGCAACACAATAAGCAACGTACACTAGCGTTCCCCTCAATTCGCCAATGTTGCATATCACTTCGTCGCTGTTCCATATCATTTCGACACCATTGCACTCAATCCATCAACGTTGCACATAGTTTCGTCGCTATTGCATTCGATTTCATCACACCAAAAGTTTTCTACAAACTGACTTATTTTTCCTAGCTTATAATGTTCAATCAGCTCATCTCCTGTAATATACTGTATTGAACCTGGGTTTTGGTTGATCAGACCAATCCCAGTTCACTGATGAGACGGGTTTGGCTTGGGGATGAGACTGGGTGTTCTGGTGGGATGAATCCGGCAATCTTCTGACTCAGGCCGTGATAGCCATGAGTTTTAGGGGTAAGGTAGGGCGTTGTGGTTACTGTAGTCAAGTTTCAACAGAGGGCAGGGTTTCAGTACAGATTTATTCACAGAGTGATGATTATACAAGGTAGCAGCAGGTATGCTAATTTTCACACCCTCTTACACAACAATAGCGTTCCTATTTAAGCAAACTATTTCACTATAAGTGGAACAAAGGAACCGGTTTGATTCTCTTTGTTTGCACGGAACTAAAGATCATTACGCATCATTATTCGCTAAATTCACTCCCAAAACAGTTCTTAAACCAGTTAGTAAAGCGTGTCCTTCACTGATTACTAATGCAACAGTTATCAATCACTTAGGTACATTATGCAGTACCTAGGTGCACTACAATACGTTAAAATGTCTCCAGTAAGCGGCTGATTGTGGCTTCATAATGCGAAGTCAGATGTAGGCAAGCACTTCTCCTAGAGCTATGCAAGGGAAATGCTGCAGTTGTAGTCCAGGAACTTTAGAGTGATGACTTTGTTTATCTGTAAGCTTGTGAGCCTTGAAGCCGCCGCGCTGCTTCACCTCAAAGCATCTATGGTATTTCTTGATGATGGTATTGACAGATATTTGCTTAGCACCCATGATGTTCGCAATCATTTGCGCACTCTGTCCAGAGAGTTCTGCTTGTACAATTCTTCAACGATTGATATCAGAAATCGAGGCATACTTGTGCCGCATATTGAGGGAGAGGGTGATAGTGACACATATTACAGGGAATGAGCTGATTGAACATTGTAAGCTAGGAATGACAAGCCTATTTGTAGACAAAATTTTGGTATGATGAAAGAAAATGCAATAATGATGAAAATGTGTGCAAATTATGAGCTTTCACGATTTTGTGCTCCGCTCAAAGAGATAGCAGATACGAATATCGTAATAGAGAATTTCCTGCGCCGTTGGATCCTTTTGGTTCAATTCAAACCAAGCTGTGAGGATGGTATTCTATTCCTGTGCTGCGTTCATGGCTTCCTGTTCTGTGCCTTCTTCAAAATACACCTGCTGCTCATCTGGTAAGTGAACCGCAAGCCTGACAATGATATGCGATTTACCTTGCATTTCGTAAATGCTAAGGCCCCAAAAGGATTTGGTAGCCAAAATATAGCAGGAATCAAGAAAATGCCAACAGCCATTTTTTCGCATATTTTGGGGTCCCGCAACAACAGTTTGCAACGAATAAAGCTTAAACTCCGTCCACTGGAAGTCCCACGCCAGGACACCATACGGTTAAAATTTGGACGCTGAGCAATACCCCGTTCAAAAGTTACATTGCCTGCCTTTCTTTTGAATCACCCTGCAGCAACCAGACAGCGCAGTGCTTTGCAAAGGAAAAACCGTTTATTTACCAGTATAGAAGGCATTGATACTTACGAGATATTGAAATGTGTCTACAGAAATTCATTTTATTTTTAAAAAATTTTCAAATGTTATTATGTGTTAACATGTCACTCAAAAACGATATTTCAGAAGAATAATGAAACGATTTGTTTGCCATCCAGTGCAGTTGTGCAGGCATTAAATATTAAGAATATCGACTATTTTTCTCTGGATGTTGAACGAACGGAACCAGAAGTTCTTATGTCTATTCCATGGGATAAAGTTAACATTGACATACAGTCAACTGTATTTATAACGTCGGTCAAGGGACCCGCCAAAGACCGACGTTATAAAGACAGTTACGTTATAAAAGCAGTTGATACTCACTGCGTAGTACACTTGTCAGTACAGAGTGGGAGAGGGCGAGATGCGGGGAACGGCACTACGACCCTCGAGGAGGGCGGACTTCCCCAAAGGAATGAAAATTAGCCTCAATTGGGACAATGTGTGTGTCACTCTAACGGGGGTAGAGGAGATGCGGGTCATTTGGTCTTCGCTACCGCGTGAAGTCTACTAGCAGCCAGCGTCAAAAAGGACCGACGTTATAAAAACAGTCAACTCAGTACTAACGTCGGTCAAGGGACCTGTTGTGAAAGCAAGTTTTCCTCTGGTGTGTAGCGGGATTTATAGGTGGTTCAGTGGTTCAATTATATGGTTTATTGCAATTATAGTCAGATAGGTATGAGTACAAGGATAAATAGTACAAGATTGTAGAGAGTGAGAGTAATTGGAGGTTTAGAGTAAGCGACTGGTTTATTCTGTTGGTAAACAAGACAGTGTCTTCGCTTGCGCCAATGCGACCAGATTGGGCGGCTTGGCCTCATTATAAATTCGGGCCCTAAGGGGAGATTGATAGCGATGCATGAATAATGAGCGTGCGTGCTATCGCGAGTAATAGGACAACGGGTGATTAATCATTATAGTAGCGCGCAAAATATAGATAAGCCCTAAGTCGGTCATCGTATTAAGGATACGGATTGATCGCTTTCGCGACAGGACCGTCCAAACACCCACGTTATAAAGACAGCGACGTAATAAACGCCAACGTTATAAAGGCAGTTGGCCCCTGTACAAAACATAGTACACTTTGTCGGGACCGGCCAAGGAATGACGTTATAAAGACTACGACGTTATAGAGCCAGGCGTTATAAACACAGTTGACTGTATTTCAAATTGAACGTGTGGAATGTCCAGCTAATGACGAATCTGAGCTAGGCACAAGAAGGAACAGAAAGCAACACTTTATTAATATGTACATGGAGACTCATGGCTACAAACTCATTAAGAAGACTCTTACAGATGTTATCTATAGAAAAGTAGGAAACACACTTCAAAGAATGTAACTAAAAACATAATATATATTGTACATGTCCATAGCTTGGTAATGTCTGAACCGAATTCAATAAACTTAATTTTAAACGGAACTTCAATGTCTCTAAATTGCTTTTGTCAAGTGTGGTATTCGCACGTTTTACTGTCATCTAGTATTGGGCCATGTTTTGAATGACTACATGGGTATCGAGACAAATGAATGATATCCTATTGTATTCTATCATTGAGGTTTGCTTACCCTAAAAAGAGGATGTAAAAGTGAGCTGCCTATGACCTCGAGTGCCGTCGCATGCCTGTCACCGGCTTCAAGAGCCAAAATACCAAAATGCAAACACATTTGCAGATGATTTTGGAAGCAGTTCTAAAAAAACTGCATTCAAGACTTGTTTAATAGCGACGCTTTGAACTTTCAGCAGGACATGCGCCAGCGCATATAGCTCGATCAACGCGAGATCAATTCGATCTACAATGAAAGATCCCTAATTCATTATAATAGGAGCTGGATAGCCGCCATTAAGCTCCTACCTCAACAACCTTAACTTTATGTTGTGGGGTATTCTGTAGTCCAATGCTTGCCCAAAGTCACACACTAATCTGAGATTTGACAAAGCATATCTTATCTGCGAAAATTCTACACGATATTATTCAAAAAGCCATCAATTCTGTTCTTAGGTAGCTGAGTAACATTTCTTCAACTGAGGTTCGATAAACTGAATGAGCTTGTAACATTCTGTGCAGTAAGTTTTGTTCAGTTAAATTTCCAATTGGACATGATTTCGTTCAGTACATAAAAATTTATAGCGAATACCGCGTTAAAACCAGAACTTTTTGTCACCCTGTATAAAATGTTTTTTCTTTCTGCGACTTCTCTACGGAAACAGGTACGATCTGATAGTACTTGGGGAGCACTATCTTAGTCCCCATGTTCGGTCAAAAGTAAGGGTTCGTTAGGACAGCATTTAAGTTGAAAGAATAGTTTTGTATCTTTTTCAGAAATGCGCACAGAGCCACAGAAACTAGCTACAGCTCTGAAAATTCTTCCAGAACATTTAGAACAATTGCTATACACGTGATTAAAATTTCAAGGCTGTACGTGACCGTTTCAAATACATTTTTATCAAAATATTGTTAGATCAGATTTTGGAGACAAAAATCGGAAAAATTAAACATTTTCAAATGGCCCTAACTCCGCAGCCAAGTGATCGGTCGAGCTGAGCTTGACAAAATTATACACAGTATCTCTAGCTCTATATCTCAGATGTTAGATAAAACTGGTACTCACTCGAAACAAGTAAGTAGGACTCCCAGCAGATTCCCTCATATACTTGGGCAAGATATATTCATTTCTTCAACTCCATAGCTATCCATGAGGGCAATCTTCTTTCTGTTGATGTGTAAACGGCAACTGTCATAGTATTATTCATTCCAATATCTTTGATATCTGAATCATAATAAACACTGCCATTTGATAAATATGCTCCCCATAATCCAAAGGTGGACATTAACGCTGTTAGAATAATTGTGTCGCAATAGTTTGCCATCATAGCCAAATCAACACTTATTCTACCTGAAATGCCAAATTTCGGGCTGAATTTGTAGCTATTAATATATCATAGGGAGTTCAGTATTATGCCTGCATGTTGAGCAGTTGTTTCTGCTTTTCTCTTTGCTATAACAGGACCCCCTTCTACACTTCTTTCCTATCGCGTAAAGTAGCAGCTTATAATTAACTCCACATGCAACGTCACTTCTACAGTGTCCCAAAAAAGGCAGGTGACGTATCTTTTGAAATGGGTAGCGCTTTCGGCATAAATTTTAACCGTATGCTGTCCTAGTATGGGGCTTCAAGTGGGCGGAGTTTGGGCCGCCTCCTTTGCAAACTGTCGTTGCGCGACCCCAAAATGCGCGAAAAAGGGTCTTTAATTGGAGCTGACGTTGGAGGGTCACTGTAAAGCGGAGAGTTAAAACGGTGAGCTGATTTTTGGACCAGCGGTAGTTCAGAAATGTGCGAATGTTTTCCCAAAAGTTTCGAAAATTGGTCAGAAATTTTCCAAAAAATACTCAAAAAAAGTGCCAGAAAATCTGCCAGAAATCGACCAATGGGGCAGTTTTGGCCGATTGTCCAATTCCTTTTTGCAAAACATTTGCACCTTTGTGGACTACCCGTGACCCAGAAATCAGCTCACCATCTTAACTCTCCACTTTACAGTGACCCTCCAACATCAGCTCCAATTAAAGACCCTTTTTAAGCACATTTTGGGGTCCCACAACGACAGTTTGTAAAGGAGACGGCCCAAACTCCGCCCACTTGAAATCCTATACAGTCGACTCTCGATATAACGGCACCCCGATATAACGTCACTCTCGATATAACGTCACCTTGGTTGAGCCCGATTTGGTTGGCCTTAAAAGAAATTAAGGCAAAATGACCCTCGATATAACGTCACTCTTGATATAACGTCAGCTGGGGCCGGTCCCGAAGGGTGCCGTTATATCGAGAGTCGACTGTACTAGGACACCATACGTTTGAAATTTCGGCCAAAAGCACTACCCCGTTCAAAAGTTACGTCACCTGCCTTATTTTAAGACCACCCTGTGTTAAGAATTGTCATATTCATGCTTTAAATGTACAGGGTATGATAAAAGTTCGCTATGGAGTTTGAATATTTGCCTAAATAATTTGAACAATAAACATAAAAAGCATGAGGCAGAAATTTTCAGCAACAATTAGGAATAAAACGTCAAAATAATTTTGAAAGGATTACTGTTGTAGATTATGAAGTTGTGCTGGAAGGGACCGCGTTTATTATCGGAACAGGAAATAGAGAAGCGCGAGATATAGGCAGGCAAAAATTATACAGGGAGGTCCAAATAACTTAACAGTTTTTGAATTTGAATAATTTTTCGTAGACTGAACGGATTTACAGCGTAGCGCTAAATAAACGAGAAATAAACGAGATTTGGAAATATTTTTTGTTTTTAGGCCGAATCAAGCTTCGACGTCTATTGGTCGGTTGTAGCCCGTGGTTTGGAGTATCGATTGGCGCAATTTTCAAAAAATTTTCTCTTAGGGGTACTTTTTGAAATCTTACGGTAGCCCAAAAACAGCTTGGCAAAGCTGCACATCGTATTTGGCCTGTAACTTTGCAACCAGTTGACGGATTTGGTCCAAACTTTGCACAATTGTTAAGCT
>NIUQ01002366.1:0-22886 GCA_002796945.1 Plectus sambesii
GCTGGCCGGCTCTGGTGGGATGGGAATGGGAAAGGGACTGGCGAACAGCCGGACCCAGGCCGAGCTCTGTGGCCGCGCCGTGGCGTCTGCTGATGTTTCGGGCGGGATGGCATAAGATAAAATTTATTGGCTAGAGCAATCGACGGCACTATTGATGAACAAGTGGGAAAAGCAGCATCCGTTTGCTTTAAGATCAATTTGTAAATTAAAAGAGTTTATTTGACGGAGGACCGGATTGATTGGGAATCGTGCGAGTTGTAGCATCGGTGGCGGGATTGTGAGAGCAGTTCAGCGTTGCTGCGGGTAGCTTTAGAAGTGGGACTATTGTGTTCCTGACGAGAGAGAAAGAGTAGCAGACGCGTTGTCTATACCATGCTTTAATAATACGGTAATATTTAGTAGTCACTATGCATGAAATTTGTTATAGCGCTCTATCGCTGCTAAAAGGGTTGATTAGGCGTTTGTCGCACGCCCCTAAAGCATTCGAAAGCCCGTGCGATTACCAAGAAAACGTCAATTTCTCGACGTGAAAGAATAATGCAATCATTAGCAAAGAAGATGCAGCTCTTGCCTGTCTTCTGAGCTGTAGCGCTAATATGTAGCAAAGTAGAAGGAAAAGTTTGATATTTTCACTCTGTCTATGTGTGCGAGTTCGAACGGCTATATCAATGATGTCCGCCGTTGAACGTCTGGAGGGCGAGTGCGTTTAGCCTCTTTATGCCGCGGGCGCCAACGAGTCTGGGAGAGAGTAGGGGCCGGCGGCGGCGGAGTGGGAGAGAGATGGTATCTTCGCCGGCCGGACGACGAGACTGATTAGCGGGATACAACTGGGTAAACATCGGAGCGGCCGTTGAATTGAGCGATCACCGTCACCACCTGATTGGGTTGGTGGGACTGCGCGGCGCGGCTGTCGTCGTTCGATCAGTGCGGCGCAGGCGTTTGTACACGGCGGGCCGGTACCGAACAGCCGCGGGCCGAAAAGCCGAAGTGGCCCTCTTAGTGCGCAATTAGCCACTAAGAGGCGCCTGCGAACACACCGTTAACCACCCCATCCCCGCCGCGGTGGTTCATCTCTTTCTCGGCGTTCGACTCTCGCGGCCCGTCTCTCGACAGACGATCCGGCGCTTGTCTCTCAATGATACTTGCCTCCTTTTCGTCTCGTTTCCGGCCCCACGCAGCCAGTACGGCGACGCGCCCTCGGGGATATTGGGGGCGCGTGTCGTGCGCCATTTGTTGCGCGCCGCGCGAAGCCGTGGTTGTTTTCTGTTTGCCGCTACTTAGCGCGACAAATAACAGACAGCCGGGGCAGAGAGCAGAACGAATTACGCGCGGGGCGGTATTTTTGTGCCGCATAACAGCGAGCACTGTGAGAAGACCGGAAATGGGTGAGAGGGGATATTCGCTGAGGTGAATACAATCAAGTGGTTGAAGAGGAATTTAGATGGTTGGGGGGGGGGGATCGGCGCCACCTCCCCCAACATTCTCTTCTCAAAACTCTCTCACTTTGCAACATTTTACAACTCAGTGGTGAAGAAGTTATACGGTACTGAAGGTAGCATCATTGGGGAGAACGCGTTTCCAGAGAAACTATTCCTTAGGTGACGAATCGCACTATCATCGAATGAATACGCAATTCTTGTGTACAAAGTAACAAACAAAAAATATTAGTACAACCGTTAAGCAGACAAGTGTAAAAGTTTTTAAATTGCGACATGACTCACAGTTTTGCATAGTAATCCTCCAGTTCCTTATTTTCGTCAGTGACTATGCGGCGATAGCGCTCAACTCTTCTATCTCTCTTTTCGAAGTGAGCATGGGTCAAAAATTAACAAATCACCCCGATCTATTTCTGCGCTCACGACATGTCGGTCTACAACTTTTCTTAGCTAAGTTTATCCAACAACCCAACTGTCAATGTTCAGTCGTCAGGAAACGCATCATAGTATTATAGTACACCCGTTTACACGATGGATCATACTGAATAAATTTTCAGTTTTCAAAACCGTGATAAAGATTGTCAAGATATAAGTGGAGCAAAACTTTCATTGGCGTTCGGCCGACACCCTGATCACCCGGGTGATGAAAATGCTGTTTCGTTCGCAGTGAGATTTTCCCTCCACGGCTTACGGAGATGAAGTGGCTCATTTGTGCACTGATTTGGGCTTTGCAGTGAGCTTTTATCCCCAAACAACTGTCATTACATCAAGCTGAAGACCTGATCTTTAAAAAGAGGTCAAAAAAGTTTGCCCAATAGCACCGATGCGGACTATCTACCGAGAAACTGAATACATATAACTCAAGCCGACGACAGTCAAATAAGTGTGAGATCTCTTTGAGGAAAGTGGGAAATGAACATCCTAGGGCCTATGGATGGTTTGTGATCAACCGTCTTCCGATGGCCAAAGTGCTTGCACTCGAACGTATACAGCTACTGTAGGTTGGCGGAAGCAGCGCTTTTGATGTGGGTGTGTGTGTCAGAGAAAGGAATCCGCGAATTGCTCACACGGTTTCTATTCTAATGTTCAATTACCGACTGATTAGCGGGTATATCGCCCGCTGGGCTCGCGTCCAATTATCCTCCGTCCGCATGGAACGCTGTACAGCCGGAGAGCACTGTCGCCGCTTTAGTGTATGCACGATACGCCACCGACAAATGTTATGGCTCAGTGGTAACCAAAGCAGTGCTCATTTATTAAATGAAAAAAAACTTTTTATAGACGATGCTCAGTCATCGTTGATGCTGCAAGCTTGAAACTGTAAAATATGGGTTGAACTGCCTTAAAAGAGAGGCAGCCCACCAGCTCAAGTTAATATTGGTCCGATGCCGAATACCTTTTTATCATTGCCGTTTGGCCTTTGACACTTCCAATGAGGAAATGGCGAATACAGTACTTTTCAGAGTGAACCTATATATCTGTGATAGGTTTTTAGCATCTCGTATGTGTTAACATGACATAGGTACAAGCATGACTCTATGAGTTAATTGAAAGAGGCGGAGATTATCTGCCGATAGTCCAGCAAGCGATCTCTATTAACCCAAGTTTGAAATATTTACGGGGGCTCGAATTTTTACCATTAGGGCACGCTCTTCTATGGTTTCTTGCGCAATACTAAATAATATGACATGAAAACGACCGAAAAATTCAATCCGTTAGCCGCCGGTCCATTCGCACATGATGACCGCCGCTTAACGCGGTTAGTGGCACATCGTCCACGATCGCTGCGTCCCAAACGGACGCAATGAATTAGTGATCGCCGCTCGTTTCTACGCGTCGTTTCTAATTAATCGGTCCAATTACGCGGAGTTTAGTGGGATATTAGGCGGCGGACGGCCGGACCGCGACGCGCCGCAGCAATCAATTTCCCGCTCGGTAAAGGGGATTTTCCTGCTCAGCGCCATTCTCAATTAACCTCCTCTCGTCGTCCCCTCAGACCAAGCGCTCTCTAATGAAGAACACCAACTGCAGCTGTATGGCGAAGTTTTGCTACCCAAAAGGGAGCACGATGAACAATGGCACTGTTTCAGGTTGATAGTCTCTTCAAATACATCGCTTGTCTGGTTTATGAATAACACGATTTTCGCGTTAAGCAGTTCCTAGCTTGCATTTATTTGGTTTTAGCACTTTATGTGTTTTTACAATAGCTCCAACTACAAGCTTCGAGAGCATAATAAATGTCTACCAATTATTTGGCGCTGGATACATAAGTGTCATGATAGAAGACAGAAGTGTACGCAGTATGTAAAGAGAATCAGGCTTTATGAGACTCCCGGAGGCCAATATACGGAGGGAATTTGTATTTAGAAAATGTATCTAAAAAGTATATCGCATTGTTTGATTGCGTCTTCCTTTAAGAAATATGTATTAAACGGGTTCAGAATAGCAATTTAACAGTAACTACAGATTGATGACTGCATTTTACTATTCGGAAATTATCTATCTTCTGTATAATTTAGCATCGAATCGGAGTAAAGTGCTCTTAATCGGAAAGAACACCAAAAATGATATATTTCTATAATCGTAGTGCAGATAAGAACATTTGCGCTCAACGACGTACAAACATTGAGCAGATTCAATATTTAGTAATGAAGTAATATGGAGATAAACAGCTTTATTTTATTTCATTACAAATGTATCCAGCTTATTTCACAAAGGATCCGACAGAGGCTTGTTTCAAAAAAGTGTTGGATGTTGAAAATTAAGAAATTGAGCACTATTGTTTCCGATGACACTCCCTCAGTACGTTTGTACAGATAAGTAACAAAAATGCAAGGGTGGAAACTGAGCGCCGTGTGTTGCGGTGCCAAAGGGAATTGGACTCGTTGTGAGACAGTTGTTAACCAGCGTTTATTCAGGCATAGAGAGACGCGTGAGCAATGTAACAAAGAGAGAGAGATAGAGAGATGAATTATATGCGAATTAATGCATTATATAGATAGAGCTAGGGGGAAATGTTATGGCTTACTCCCCTTGATTCAGTGTATAATCACCGATGAGTGGTTTCCCACCTACTGATGATATATGCAATAGATATGGTCTGTCTAAAATACAACACGGATATGTTTAGAAAGAAAGGCGTCCGCGCCTTTTAGCGAAATAAAAGAAAGCTAAATATCATTTAGATGGATTCGTATCACCCTAGCTTGATTGCTTCTTCTGTAGACGATTGCTGGAATTTTTGGCACTTGTATCTTATGCTTGATGTCACTTGAATGCGACTTGAGGGCATGGCGCTTCTTCGATTGTGCTTCCATTGAATGCACTTTTGCACGCCTATCTTCGAAGTTTTCTAGCGCTTCTTCGCCAGTCACATGCAGAGCCTCACGGTTTCTTGCAGACTCAGTTGTAGGGTTGCGCAGACCCTCCAACGTCGTCGTCTTGCTTGTTTGGTCGGCGTCCCGGACCACGTGGCTAGCCCAAATGCTCTGCCTCTCAAAACTGCGCGCTTCTCTAACACTGCCTGGCCAGGCCTTCAATTCAATACAATTTTTATCTTCATTACCTTGCATTGGTACTTGATAACTGGAGTAGCACTGGTTGCCATGATAATCATTTCGTATTGCTTTTCGTCAGATTCGTAGAACGATGTGAGGGAGTCGACTGATCACTTACGGTGCAGCAAGGGCACGATTGGAGATTTCGCTTGTAGCGCGTGCGAATTGTATGACGATTTCGAACTTGAGGTTGACGCATTTGCCTATGCGTTCTTCGCATAATTGCGTTGCTTGTCAGGCTACCTGGCTTGATGCTTGCTTTCCTTTCTGTTGGTTCAGCTTGCTCCATGTAGATGCGGGCCGCTTCCCTTAGCGCCTGTTGCGCCGGCCGGAACGAAGCAGCTTTGATTTGAACAGTTTTTCTCAAGACGGTGCTGGGGTGCTCGACGCTTGTAACTTGACGTTGCTTGTGCGCAACTTGGGGATGCGCCACTTCATTATTTCTTCGCGCTCCTTTATTCACCTTTGATTTGCGCGTTCATTCATTAATTTTCTTAGCGCTTCTTCATTTTTCAGTTGTGGAGCCACTTGTTTTCTTGGAGACTCGATTGCAGGGTTGATCAGGCCCTCCAACGTCGTTGTCTTGCTTGTCTGGCCGGCGTCCCGGAACGTTTGGCTTCTCCGCTTCTTTTCTTCACGCACCTTTTTTTAAGTTTTCTTTTTCTTTCTCCATTGCCTTGTGCTGGCACTTGATGCATGACACAGCATTGATTGCCGCGATAAATATTCATCGCCTCTTCGCCATCAGATTCGTCAGATGATGTGAGAGAGACCGTCAATCGCAGGCGATACTGGCGCAGTTGGAGGCTTCACTTGCAGCGCGTGCGGGATCATTTTCTTGGTTGCTGGGCTGCTCAGCTTGACGATTATAATACTGCGAGTCCATGGCTAGAAGAACTTGTAGCGTAGTCTTGGTTGACTGTGGAAGAGAAGCCGCCTGCTGCGACCTTGTTTTCTGCATATGACGACGCGGCATGTCATCTTGATTGGAATAATAGGTGACCACTCGTTGTGGCTCTGGATCGCTTGCAATCGCGGAGGTAGTATTTGATGGCCAGTTCACTTCTTGCCCTTGTGTTCGGCCATAGTGCAGCATAGACATCTGTCCCTTGTATTGTGGAGACTTGGAGTTCTTGAAGCAGCTGGCACAAGCGTGGTTATTGAAGTGATTGCAGTAGTGGCATTGCGGACTGCCCTGGAAGCTGCGCTCTTGACCGAGTTCTTTGCCGTAGCCTTGCTGAGATGCCTGGTGTTCTTCTCCAGTAGGCTTGCTGGTTGCTCACTTGTCTGTCCAGCTCCATCTTTCGTCTTCCCCAGTTTCTATCGCGCTTGAAAATACGCTTGTACACTCTTGATTGAGCCTTTTCCGGGTTTCCGACATGGAGTCTTTGAGGCAACCGCATTGTAGGACCAGTGGGTAGGCTTGAGGCTCTGAGGAGATCCTGCCGCTGTCGCCATGTGTTGCGGTGCCAAAGGGAATTGGACTCGTTGTGAGACAGTTGTTAACCAGCGTTTATTCAGGCATAGAGAGACGCGTGAGCAATGTAACAAAGAGAGAGAGATAGAGAGATGAATTATATGCGAATTAATGCATTATATAGATAGAGCTAGGGGGAAATGTTATGGCTTACTCCCCTTGATTCAGTGTATAATCACCGATGAGTGGTTTCCCACCCACTGATGATATATGCAATAGATATGGTCTGTCTAAAATACAACAGCCGCTTGATATTCAATTTCGAGGAAAGCTAGTCTATTAGTACAACATTTCGAAATTACTGTCTCTGAAAAGAATTATGAAACTGATGATGCAGATGGATAGCCTCATTTTCCGTTTAGAGAAAACAAAGACGTCAAGCGATTTATATTATTATCTACCGCTATTCCAGCGAGAATCGGTCCTAAACAGATCAGTGAAGTCCCCTGACTTCAGTTCAATAGATCGAGGGAAATAAATGATACGCAGTCGTGCACTTCGTGCTCTACCGTACATGCAAGCACTATAAATTGAATAGTGCGAAGCGAATTTAATGAGGAACAAAGCGTAATTGAAGAATTTAAGGCTCGAAAAAAGTTTCCAGGTTCTTCGCTGTTGTGAATTCAGATTTCCCAACAAATTACTTCGTGCTTTAGCTGACGAACAGACGACGCACAAATGAGAAAAGTCAAGTAAGTTAATATTGTTCTTTTCAGCACGTTTGTGCAATTGCGATGTAATTGTGAGAAACTTTATATCTTGTACAATTAAGCCGACTCTTTAGATGTTTCGACATTTAAAAAATTACATTCGCAAAGTGTTTATCTTGTGTTTCGGATTATAGACAGCCGGTAAGCAGTGTGGTGCAATTATTTTGGCATTCTGTGAAGCCTGATTATGTTCTTCTAAATCTTGAAATTCTTCCCATAATTATGCTTAAAAATGTGGTGTCCTATGAATTAACATTCAACCTTAATTAGTCGCTCTTTTCTTTCGCTTGTTCAGGAAGTGAAACAACAGCTTATCCCTAATTTTCCCTCTAACTAGTTTTGTAAGCTAACTTTTTGTATTTCAGTTAGCGCAATACAATTAAAATTTTTATTGAAGACATTACAGCAACCCGATTAGTATTATTTTCACTAATTATTTATAATTATTTAATTGAAGAATCGATTTTTGCTTCACCACATTAACATTTATCGATATCCAACATTTTTAAAGCTTTTATTGCAGAAAAGCGGTACGAAAATAACGTTTTCCTCTATCGATGATATTCGTTTCTTGTCTGTTACGTGTGCAAATAGATGCAAAGAAGCGCTATCGACTTTCGAAGTAGTTTAATTTATTTAATCTCAGATTTCTTATTACTGATCAGCGAATTTCAGCTAAAAATTTGAAAGTGTTGATAAGATCGAGTGTAATGGACGTACGAGGACACTATGCCTCATCCGGCCGGATTGCGTTATAAGAGGCCATACGCGCATGCGTTGATTATATGCAGTATCGTATGTATGCGCGTGTGGCGTCTTATAACGCAATCTGGCCGGATGAGGCATAGTGTCCGCCTATCGTAATGGAGGATTATTCGGATTGTAGAGGGCGTTGCGAGATGGAGCTCGGCGACATAACGCATCACAACGTTATGCAGTTGAAGCGCGTGAATCAGGCAATCTTCCCCGTCACCTACAACGACAAGTTCTACAAGGACGTCGTCTTCGCTGGCGAGCTCGCGAAACTTGGTTAGCTATCTTGTTTGGATTAGGATTGGCTTTGCGGTGCTGCTGAAAACCGAATATACGACACTTTCTCCAAAGTCCCTTTCATTTTCCGTACCATTTTTTACTTAAATAAAGACATTTTCTAATCTTCAGAGGGCAATTTGTTTACTGATCTAATTTGGAAGATCTCCTGTTTGATTAGAGCAAATGCTTTCTTTGAATTTTAAAGTGAATCTTTTTATTAAGTGAATATGCTATACTGTGAGATGTGTTTATTCCGAAACTTGAAGTAGCGGCCAAACTTACCGATATTTACGAAATACCGCTATAAGCGAAGTAGCTACTAAGCTTAACTAAATATACTTTGTACTTCTTTTGCATCTGCGCTTGACACTGAAAATAACAGCGCCTTTTGCGAGTTTTCAGCCTACTTCAACGATATCGTCATCGGTGGAGTTTGCTGTCGTCACGATTTTACGAATAACCGTCGGCGGATGTACATCATGACATTAGGCACGCTTGCTCCCTACCGCCGATTTGGTCTCGGTAAGCATCTCTTCTTTTTCTTTGTAAATCTATGCTTTTCCTCTTTTGATAATATTGGCGTAGAGTCAAAATTTTTTGTCAATAATTGAAGTTATAAAGGGGTCGGGTAATTTCGATCTCCACCGGTTTCCCCGATCTCGATCTACCCCGACTCTGAACAGTTTAAAAACCCCTACCATTATAAATATATTTAACAACTATGCCAGTGTTTTTTGAGTTTGTTCAGAACTATTGTTATTTCAGTTTGTAGCAGAGTTAAATTCTCAGCAAGAGAATATTGAAGTAATTATTTGTGTGATTCAGAAACTGCGTGGGCATATCGTTATTAGCCCAAAATTACAACATCTTACGCCTAATTCGTAACTTTTGCACCCTATTTCGTTAAACCTGTGCTTGATTTCGTTTCTCTTGCATTCAGTTTGAGTGCAATATTAGCGAAATTGAATGCAAACGCGATCAATTAAAATGCCAGAGCGACGACTTTCTGTAGGGGTAGAAATTATTTAGTCTTATTAAATTTCGGTGATTTCGGTGGTTCGGACGACCACCGAAATTAAGTACAACCGAATATTTCTAACCGTACAGTACGTTGAAAGAGCCTGTAGTTTAATTATATTTCTTTTATTATTAGTTTTATCACGAAGCAATTGTTTAGGGTTAGATGTAAGGTTATTCAAGTCTGAGAATAGTTAAACCTTTCCCATGTTTCAGGAACTTTGATGCTCAACCACGTCTTCAGTCTGTGCGAAAAAGATCCGACGCTCGAGAGTATTTTCCTGTAAGCTTTCTTCCTTGTCACAGCGTCAGTTCGTGGTTCATTCTTATTTCAAACACCGGATGGGTTAAAGCACGAATACATTGGACCAGTTTCATATCGTATGCTTTAACTGAATACGTACTTAACGCAATGGTAAAGGACAGGCCTTAAGTACGACTTAAGCTTAAGTACGCGATGTAAAACCTGACCATTATACCATAACATGCACTATCATTGTTTTGTGGTCATCTTAAAATGTGTGTTAAATTCTCTCTCGAGCAGCTGTCTCTTTCGATACAAAGTTACGTTAGCTTGAATCCTTCCTTCTCGTTTACACATTATAACAACGGAATACGTTCGATTTACGTTGCTTAAATTAAAGCTCTCTCATCTTTCAGGCACGTGCAGGTGAGCAACGAGTCGGCCTTGGAGTTCTACGGCAAGTTTGGCTTTGAGAACGTCGACACCGTCGAGAATTACTACAAACGAATTGAGCCGGCTGATGCCTATGTTCTCGAGAAGAAATTACAGCACAACAGGGTGGCTGGTGACAGTGCAGGCAAGAGTAATGAGGAAAATGGTGATGCGAATGCTGCTATTGTTCAGAATGGAAGCTCCTGAATTTTTCTTCGAAATATGATTGGATGTCATCGCCTTAAGATTTGAGTGGTTTTCATTGCTGCTTGAGCGTTTAGTATAAACTGCCTAGTGCTGAGCAATCGCATCGATTTGACGTTTGATTTTTGCGGTGTTCGTGACAAGTGCTCGCGTAGATGGAAAAAGGGAGTGAGGGAGATGTTACTCGACGTTTTGCTGTTGAATCATTCTGCTGTTTACGATGTTTAACTAACTGATCAAAATGTCTAAAAGGAAGTAAGAGATCACCACATTGCGCCATCCCCATTCGTATGCAGTGGAATTCGTTTATAGCGGTTTCGGTTATAACGGTATTTCGCTTATACCGGTCAAAACTTGCCTGTCCCCCGGTGACCGGTATAAATGAATTCCGCTGTATCTGAATAAGGATAAGAGGACCACTTAGACCCAGCAGAGTGACGGGGCCATGTTTTAATCTCAATATCAATGTATAGAACCGAAAATATTGATATTCTGGCGTAGCTAGTCGATCCGCTGTGTAACACAAAATATGCTAATTCTGCTCATAATGGACCATAGGTCGGAGAGCTAATGATAAGAAAAGGGAGAAATGTAAAGTGAGTCACAGCATTAGTACTGCATTGAGCGTACAAACGCAGGAAACAACAGCGAACCCATCATTGAGTTATATGTAGTTATACGCTGCGTCGTCAATGTGTCTTCCTCGAGAACAGGAAAACGAAATTCCGGTCTTGCAATTAAACGCGCGTGCGAATCCAGCCACTTTGGTCGCAAAGTGAAAATTGTGAATATATCGAATATAAGGGATGTTTTTACAATATGACATTTCTGCAGGTATAAGCATGAAACACTACCATTTGGATTCATTCAAACACATGTATGTTATTGCCGAAATAATTACGATTAGCCTTGACATAATTATATAGCTGATTATAGTCGCTATTTAGGGACGCGAATTCAGCTGACGAAGTTCAATCTGTGACTTTGCTTCCTCGCGTTTTAACTCTCTTGGCTTCATGTAGAAATGGTAGAATAGAAGGAAAGCAATTAGTATAAGAATGGCCGGTAAGGCGCAGAGGAAAACCATCCAAAAAAATAATGATAAAGCGGAAGCTTTGGTATACGTCTGTGCGTGCTGAAGACGTACCCCGTCGCGATCTGTCGTCGGACAACAGAGATGTTCATTACAGCAGACTTCATCATTTAAGCACTTCAAGTAAACTGTGACTGTTTTTGAATCTATCTCCTTTCTTTCTCTTAGGTCTTCTCTTTCGGCGTAGCGTTTCATGTCGATTTTAACAGAACATTGGGCGTCCTTGAAAGGGCGCATACCCAACTGAATACTGCCGAATGTCATCATTTCCTCATCTTGCTCTCCGCCATTTCCTGCCAAGGCCAGGAACACTTCCAATGTCCTCTTGTTGGATAATGAGGGGTAAGGATGAATGACCTTCGCCGCATTAATAGAAGTTGTCGACCCAATGAAGCAGGCGCAGACAATCCCAACGATCCAATACCGCATTGGAGACGCTGAGTTTTAGTAGAGTTGCGCTTTGGTCAAAAATCGTTCTCCTTCAAGATTTCTTGATCAACGCATGGAAGCAGGGCAATTGAGTTGGAGTTTGGAGAGAGATATTTGAAGAGGCAATAACTCCCCCTGCTCGCTTTTAAGTTATTTTGGGTAGTTGCAAAGAGGCCCTAACTCAAAAAATCGTGCGAAGCAACTATCTCACGACCATCCACCACTCACTCACCTCTGCTCAAATAATCTGGTTAATAATCGAACAGGTTCCGGCGAAAGTTCACCTAGCAGTTTCCACTGTAAAGTCGCAAAGGGTCGAATTGATTATTAATTGCGTAAATACAACTGTAGATAATTTGATATATTTTCAAAGAACTTTTGACCGAATGAACGTCAGATTATAGTTGAACCAATTCTTTCGCCAGATTAAAAGCAGTACTCCATAATTACTATACGAATTCGTCTGACTGGCTGCACTGGTGCTGTGTGCTACGTTATCAAGGCAGCGCGCACTTTTGAAAGGCGCGTCATACTCTTCTATGAGTGCTCTGCATAAAGCAGATACGACGGTTTAAAGCTTTACAACGTGCTGCGCACAGTGTTATTGCTGCAGCAAATGAAGAATTATAGGTATTGATTATAGGTGAGAGGATGTGGTGCGAGGTAGAAATCGGGTGGGGTAACGGTTGTGGGGATAACATGTATCTTGCTTGATGAGTAGTGCCATATACCTCTACATAGAGCAATTGCATTAGCGCCACTTAATTGGCTATCTTTTTCTTAGAAGGACGACTCTTTGCCTTATTCTAAATTTTAGAGTATTCCTAATTCTTGAACTCTGAATCGCGCGCTTTCAGATAACATTGCAATGGAAAAAATGACTGTGATCTTACTTGGTCTCTTTGCACTGGATATTCTCATTGTTGTTACTCAATGTGCACCAAGCGACTGCTACAGACATTCTGACATTTTATCAATGCACACTTGCCTCGCTAACTATTTTGCTAAAAAAGATACACTCACGGCTAACGAATGGCAACAAATGCTGCCAACAGCGACTGAAAGAGGTCAATACAATCAGGTCAGTATTAATGACTCAATGTATTGAAAATAAAACTAGTAAAGGAGAATCAATCAGCTTCGGTTGAATATTATATGAGCTGGGTTACTTAAAAACATAAAAACTGCAAAATCTCAATGAAATCGTTGAAAAACTGCCAAAAAAACCCTAGTCCACGGAATAAGCATGGCAACATCTGATTCTGAACGACACCCAATTAAAGAGCCAACTTGAAAATTTGCGCACAGTAATAAGACATAACAGTAAGCACAAATGTGCATAATGAATAAAAACGGTGCCGTCGCTTACCGTTATAAAGTAACCCATTTATTATTTTCTAGGCGGTAGCCATTTCTGACATTCAGGTTTGCTCTAGTGCAATAATTACTTTCGGAATATTTTTAGTTGATTTCTGGAATATTATCTGCTAAAGATGCTTCAGTTTGCTCGCAAAACTTATTGTCGCAGTATCCTGAAATCGCCGACGATATCGAAGTTCGATATTATCAGGTATTCTATAAACTCGCTAAGAATAATACAAGAAAATATGTAAACACATATGCATCCTCAATGTTTGAATACTATTGCAAACTGTTTTCTAAGAATGATAAGAAACCGTTGCTTAGTTTAAGTGACCTAACAGTAACAGTTTTAAGCGAAAATGGTCAATTTTGCATTGCTTTGCACCGCCGGTTTATTGAAGAAATTTCATATTCCTTAAATTTTTATTAAAGCGAGACTATGGAAACGGAACAGTTATTACATTTATGAGTGTCATTGGCTGAGCAGAAAAAGGTGAAAGAACTTTTACAGAAAAGTTACTGTATTGTCGCCGAGAGTAAGTTACATCCAACGAAGAACATCTTTCGCCGTTCATGGGGTTACGTTATAATTGCCGATGATACTTGGTCCAAGCTTGATGTCTACCACTCAGCGCCTCACTTTCAATCCGACTTGCACACGGATATAGAAGCTGTAATGATTTTCAACATGACGCGAAGTCGCGCCGTGGCGATAAATGGCGCCAGTCGATTCGCAGTGCAAGAGTAAGAATCAAGCTTTTGCTGATAACTAAGGAACTGAATTTAAAGTTATTGTAATGGTCAATCATTGTGATAAGAGCTGGTTGACAAGAGTGGACTATTTACATGGTAGCACTGAAAGCAATTTACCACTGTTACAATCGAACCATTTTATCAAATTTAATAATAGTAAAATAATATTTTTTATTATAAATTTAACACACATTATTTTAACTTTGTGCTAAATTATGACATCTACAGAGCAATCTATTTTAGCGGCGTCAAATCTCCTTGTATAACAGAGTACTACGCAGCCGACGCTTCTCACGACAACCGTACTATGTTTTTCGTTGCCAACTCGGCCATGTTAGCGCATCAAGGCGCATCGTGCCCCCACGAACATTGCGCGTTCATTCAATGGCATGGAATGGCTGCTGGCAGTTGTCCAGACGCGAACGTCTTTGTGTCCACCGGTATTAGCAACTCACATAATACATACAGCTTGCCAGGATTGCCAGCTAATAAGGTGAAGCTTAGGAATGGTTTTTTGCTACGTTTGATGTTTTCAGCTGGCTCCGAGGCATTTAGTAGATTGTCTCAGAGGTTTATGTGCAGACTTTTGTAATCTCCCACTTATCGCTGGAGCGTTAGATAATGGCATTGATGGTGCCGATTGCAAGAGTAAACTCTTTGCAAGACTTTCGTTACTCAGTTTTGATATTAAGGCGTTCTTTTCAGTTTTCTAGATTAATCAGGTTTCGGCACGTTTTGCAAAATTTTTATTTTCCAAAGGTTGTCTGAGGAGAGAATAAGTGAATGACTGCTAATTGAACACAAACTGACTGAATAATGATCACTGCTAACAGCAGACTTCTACGACTTCAAGTTGCAATTCTGAATATGCTCAGACAAGAGCAGATAAAGGATGTTCGAGAATCACTGCCTGTCTGTGAGCTTTTGAGACAATCTAATATCTTTAAGAAACTACGACTACTTGCATTTCCCAAAATACACCAAGAAAAAAGTGTCGAGATGTTGAAGAAGTAATTTGTCAATAATTTAAGATTGTCGCAGCCTTTAATCAGCTCGGCATGGGAGTAGCTAAGACGCCTAAAGAAAGCATCTGCAACCTTGTTGCAGCCGAAAACGTCTTTGGTCGCTTAATCAACGGTGTAACTACTGCAAACGTCTGTAAGACTGCTGCGGCATCATCGGTAAAATACAGTTATCACTTTTCAAATTTTGGATCAAGCGCTTCTAGTCTATGTCTTAAAATCCTGAACAGCATGCACGCAAATATATCTATGATTTTGCCTTCATACCATATACTTTCGCACATTTTAATTTTCTTCGATAGATATTTAGGTACATGTACGCAAAATACCTGTAATAGATAACTTATAATATATATAATCATATTTCAACTCTTTCCTAGCTAACGCAGGTTCAACCAATCGGAATTAAGTCGACGCTCGACTGCAATTCTTCTCTAGTCCCCCTGTAATCAATGGAAGAATGATTTTCGATTTACTAGCATAATAGTGTTTTTTCAGGGAGTAACTGGCGAATTTGTGCATATCGAGCAAGAGCCAAGTGTACGGGCAGAGTTCGAGAAGTGGACACAAATCATAAACAGTGCATTCCCTTTGTGATAAGCTAACTAAAATGCTGACTAACGAGCGTTTGCGTAAACTGTCTTCTTTATCCAAAAATACACATGACAGAGCATTAATATATCCTCAGATTGTATCAAAGCTACTTGCATAAACTTCAAATGTCTTTTAGCGCTTGTTGAATGCGCTTTGGAGAGGCGTTGATGACGGTGCGGATCACAGGATTAGACTATCTAAAAGATGTTTGCACCTGAGTTCATTTCAGGTGTAGGGCCTTCGTTCCACTCGTTTAGAAGTGGAAATCACGGCACGCTCGGCGAAATCATTGTTTTATTTTAATCGATTGTGGGGAGATAACGCGAACTGTTACCAGACGAACGCATAACGGCTATGTTTGTGTTCAGACTTAAGAAAGGCTTCCCTGATTTGCGACGAACGGTTATGAGTAACAGGATATATTGCGGGAAACAAATCGAACGCTAAATGAATAGGCAGCTGCAAAGATTCATGTGAAATGTCGCAGAAGAGCTCGTCGTGCCATTATTTATGCCTCATGACAGTTTTAAGCTGACTATCACGCAATATGCTCACAGTTTTATGTACAAAAGAAACGATGTGTTTCATAGTTTCAACTAACAATAAATATAGTTCATATAGTAAAGATATCATAGGAGATTACTTTAGCAGTAGAGCTACGTTGACTGATCAAAGGCGGGTGGACCAGCGCTTCCAGAGCCAAAGCCACCGATCACTGGACCGGAACCGCCGTTTGATGGACCAGAGGGACCGAAGCCTCCGTTAGGGCTTTCCCAACCACTATTGCCTCCAGATCCGCCTCCGTTGTTGCCGCCGAATCCGCCTTCGTTGTTGCCGCCGAATCCGCCATTGCTACCGCCCCAGCTGCCGCCGTTGTTATTTCCTGGAGTTGGATAACCACCCGAGCGGGCAACGTAGTTTCCGCTTCCACCACCGCGGTTATAGGACTTTGGAGGCGGGTAGGGGCCGCCGCGATTGTTGTAGCTCCCTCCGCCGGGAGTTGGATAACTTCCGCCGCCCGTGTTGTAGCTGCCAGGAGTAGCGTAGCTACCGCGTTTTGCGCGGATCCTGAAGTAAACAGTTGGTAGTTAAGAAACTGCTCAGACTAAAAATCTCTATTTAAGAAATGGTTATAATTTATGAAATATAAAAGCTGAAGCTAATTATTGATGGCTGCAGGATAACTGATGATGTTTTAAAAACAAATCAGGATCTGATTTGTTTTTAAAACATATCATTTCGTAGAATATGAGGAAGGTTTAATCACAAAATATTTTTACCTAAATTCCGCATGCGCGGTAAGAGCAGAGATTGCGACCAACAAAAATAGCAGAGTAGAGCGAAGCATGATGATGCTTGCCAGCTGGAGGAATGTAGAAATCGAAGGCGCTTTCGTTGAGACACTCTGAACAGCGTCGCCTTATATAGTCATTTGATAGGTCAAATAGGGCGCAAGGCGATCAAAATTTGATCTTCAACAATCGTCAACACTGCGTGGGCCGCGCGAAATCCGGTTTTATTACGCACGTTTCAATCATATGGAGGCTTTGTTTTATCCAACTTGCCAAACGCATCAGCGTCACGCATTACACTTCCACTTCAACCTACCTATGACATCATATTCAACGCAATAGTGATACTTAACCATATCCTCTCCCACTATAGCCCATTTAATAATTATCAACAACGGTCGAATCCAGTCGTCCAGTAGTCAACTGACAGACCATCATGGTTGGCTGCGTGTTGAAGGCGCAAAAATTAGTGAACTTTACCAAAGCACTCCTACTGGATTCGAGCCGTTCCTGGTTTTTTGCGGTATGGCAACTGTTGGAGGTGGACAGACGGAGTTTCAGAGGTACTACATTTTTTGTGTTTTGTGCTCGCTATAATGCTTTTATTCAAGGCATTTAGAACTTTATTATCATTAAAGTATTTCGATTTTTATCGCACGCAACAAAAAGCAATATGATGACGATGTGAGGGATAGTTCTCCATTGCAGATAAATGTATGCTTTTGTGGATAAATCCCAAATGCAAATAAAATCTTAACTAAAGATTATCATGCATGAAAGCAAGAATTTGTGTAAACATTATATAATTGTGTAAAAAATATATTGAGCATACCTTTTATGAATTTCTCTACGTCATGAGCTAAGAAATCTTTCAAATGAGAAATTTTGGGGCTGCTGAAATGTGCGTTCTGTTGCGTACGGTAGCTTTATGCAGTGCATAGGAACAAAAATATTTATCTATCATTAATTTTTGCCAGCATATGTATCAAAGTTAGCAATTTGGTAGATATTTGCTTTGGGCTGTTGCTATCAGAAAACTTAATACATGGATTAGGATTTCGAAAGAAGAAAGCGCGAGAAGCGGCCTCTTTACAATGAAAATGAGAAATATTTGAGAGTGTTTTGCTGAAAAACCCCTAAAAGTGCCACAAAATATTCCTTAATAATGACTGAACTCTATTAGAATCAAGCAATATGAACAGAGACATATCAAGTGTTGCAGAACAGGTCTATGAGCATTTGTGTCGTTAGTGAAATTGTGTGTATTTAATGACTTGAATGCAACTTTGTTAATGACAACTTTGAATGTTCGTAGTTATATCAAGTGGAAATGTGCAGAGTCATTGCTCCTGTGAGAAAATTACTGATCCGAAACTTTTAAGATAAAACTTTTCGCATTACTGACTGTAAACAGTTGATTAAGAAAAAAATGGGGGTATGGTGTACTTAATATAGTGCTCTAAATTACTGATGTGTCTGTTTCACTACACAAAAGCACCTTCTTCTTTGGATAAAGTGAAAGCAAATGTTCACATTTACTCCATCGGACAGCGCAATATTGCTGGGTAAATATATCGTCAGGCTATAGTAACTTTTCCCTCTTTCAAATCCGCAAGCTGCAAACTATTTGCCTAAGATCCGTTTAACCCGTCGCTAATGCATTGCATATATGATAACATTTATGGCAAAATAACGATAACCTACTTTAAGATGGAAAGTCTGCTGGATCGGCCCCGTACGTACTCTGATTGTGAACTGACAAGCTTAATCTTTCCTCTGTTGATAAATTGTACTTTTCTTCCAAAAGCAGCAGAAATATATCTACCAACTTAAGAATCAATACAAAGTGCACCCCATCGTCTATAATATTTGATAATGCGCGGTTTGTTTGAACTCGGCAACGTAATAATCATTGAACCACGCATTCTTCAAATAGGCCTCCATTAAAAGCTATCAACACCCATTAAATGCCTAATGCATCAATGTTCACTCTCACCACCTGCGTTGGAACGTCGACAATATTTATGCGCCCTTGGCAATAAAGAATGGTCATTAAAATGGAAGCTGTTAATCAGTGGGCGGATGCGACAACTTGTCATGGCGTTCGAGACGTTCACAAGTCATCTTCCCTGTGTGGCAAGATCTGTTGGTCTTTGCTTGTTGCGGTGTTTCTCATTATCATGGCGCTACAGCTGCTGGACACCGAACGAATGTTCTCAGAGCATCGTTGGATAACAACAGTTTATGAAGAAAGCTCAAACGGTATGAGATCTTTACTATCTAAAAAATTAAATTTGATGGCCATTCATGTTAAATAAAATAGATCGTTGTGCTGGCATCGGGAGCCTTAACCATTGTGCTTGAAATTAAATACTTTAATGCATTAAGAGCTCAAAAGAGCATAATAATGCAGATTTATCTATGCTGTCAGCTAAAATTTCACTAATAACGGCGTTTCTTGGTTGTTATTGCTAAGCAGAGGGCGCAGAAATGACAAAATGTCTTTTACATCCGGGCTTTCTTGTATATTTTAATAAATTAGCTACGAAGATGCTTCAAACATCAACCTATGAAGTAGAGGAAAAGCAAATTCATTCGAGTTGAACTCGAACTTACGACATTCACATTTTGCGTCTGACAATCTCGAATAACTAATTCATCTAACTAATCACTCAGAGCACTGTTTCACATTTTTTCACATTTACTTTTCAAATTTTCAAATTACAATAGTCTGAGCCTAGTTACCGTACTGTCAAAAGTTAGTGAATTTCTTAAGCAAATTATCAAATGCATTTCAGGAATTGACGTGTTTCCAACTATCACTGTCTGCAGCTACAACCGTCTTCAAGCATCTGCTGTTTTAAAACATAATTTAACCGAAGACAATCTCATTTATCTCTTTCATAATATGCCTCCAAAAAAGCAGCTTTCGGTTAATTCTTACTTTAATGCCTCCATAAGAGCAGAGCAAACAGCATTGTTCATTCAGTGGAAACAGCAACACAACATGACCATGAGGGATATTTTCAGAGAAATGAGTCCAACATGCGATGAAACCTTTGAATACATTGGGTAACAATTTAAAGTTGTTTAATCATAAGCATAATTTAAGCTTTCATTATTTGTTCTCAGTGTTAACAGCTGGTTGAAAATTTTCGAAATAAATTCATATATCTGAGCGTCATGTCTCTAAAAGCTTGAAAATTCTCGAAAGTATTCACATTTCGATTATTTCATCCGCTCCAAGAAGTGTTTTACTTTATCAATGAAGTAATGTTTCTGTCATTTAAGCCATGAGTTTTAGATTCCATAAGCAGGTTAATATCAGAAACTGACTCTATTGAGTCTGACTGTTGCCAGATTTATTATCGAAACTAAGGATATTTGTCGAGCATTAGCGAATTGAATTATTCAAGAAAATAAAAATTATGATCATATTAGTCTTGAACACAAATTTATTCATTTTTATATTCATTTTGGGGGTTAAATTTTTTTGTAACACTTTAGAGCCCATCTCAAGAAACTGTAACAATTGAGGAACAGCGGAATTGCAAAACTGCATGCGCGGCGATTGATCAGTTTCCATTTTCCAAAAATGAGAGACAAATAATGATTATTACGTTGGTGTTTCCGCGATCGCAAAATTGTTATGAAATGTTTCCATTTCGTCTATTTCGCTCACGCGTTTGCCCGAAAATCTAATTCTGTTGACTGAGTACCATATTTCTGCCTTATATGACCTCCTATTAAGTATGAGATGCAGTCAATTAAGACTTTATTGGCTTTCATATTTCATGAAATCTCCCCCTAAAAAATGGAATTAAGCTTGAAATCTTTGATTTTCAGCAGCAGTTTTTTTTCTGCTAACAATTGTACACCTTCGGATCTTGTAAATATCACTCCAGTCTTCACTGCAGATTTTGGTCAGTGCTACCAAGTAAACATACAGCTACAGAAAAAAATTAATTACCCTGGTAAGTGAGCAGCATACTTGCCCAAAGTCTTAAGTATAATCCCGCGTTTTAGGAAAACTGTTTCTTTAGTAATAATCACTGTTAAAAGAGATGGTGAAAATGAGCAGTTTTTGTAAACATGAAAAAAAATTTCTATGCGAGTCTCATTTTTCCATCCAGTCACCAATTCTACAGTTTTAACAACTGCAATTACAGGAAGACTTCTTAAAATAGGTTGAGAGAGTGTCTGAAATTATTCAGCATGATCCGCTACCTATTTCACTGAAGCTGAGTGGCTTAGATATGCGCTCAACTGGCTGAGTGTTTCATTTAGTTTTTTATGACCTCATACTATGAGAGATGAAACAGACAGCCCGCTGACTTCATATAAGAGGTACGTAGACGATACGCCTCACTTCTCCGAACTGCGTTTTACGATAACATACTCGCATGCACGGCATACTGTCATAGAACAATGCATGCGCGCGTGGCGTGTTATAACGCAATAATGAAAGAGAGGCATACCGGTATCGTACGATAAAGATACGCTGACGATACGTTCCACGCGCTAAACGCTTAAACGCACAACGTTACGCTGAAGTAATAATGCATAACTTTGTACATAATATTTTTCGGATTAGCTCGCATTATCAAATAAATGAAGTATAAAGTCGTCATAAGTGCAATCGCAAAGAATTTACTCGAACTAATGTAATAGAATTTAGATGATGCTGCCTTTTTTTCGTTTGCAAATAGCATTGTGTGTAATTATGTACATGCATGTGTTGCGTGTCGGGAAGAAACTTGGGCAGATGTGGCGTATCGCCGCCGTACGCGTTTAAGCAGATGTGCTTTAGTGCATAGATCCCAGAAAAAATGTTGGCTCACTAGCTGCTGGACACTACATTAATCGCGTTCCAGGCAAGAAGTTTGCTTTGAGTATGTTGCTAAATGCGAATATGAAAGACTACCTGAATTTCTCCATCGCAAACTACTTGGATCAAGGCTTTGCGTTGCAATTTCAATACGGTCGAAAAGTGATTGAAAGTCAGTGGTTATCAGTGGCACCGGGCTTCCATTTTATGGTTGGATTGCGACAAAGAGAGAATCGTGTAAAACTTCCATCTATGCATAGCTTTGGTAGCAACATTTGGGAGATGATTTTCTCGCAGCCGCTACTAGCAACAAAGGTAATTTCAGTAATGTCTACACTACTCAAACTGTCGCTCTGTTCAATAAATATGACATGATTTTCATTCGTAAGAGTTTATATAATTGAAATTAAGCTCATCTATTTCAGCCGCCTTGCACATTGACGCCAAAACTGAAATACCAAAGCCATGATTATTACAGTCGCGAACATTGCTTAGTTGAGTGTCTAGTGCAACCTTTCGTCGATTTATGTGGCTGCATTACATTTATTGATAGCCCGACTGTGCCAATGTGCGAACCTGAAGAACTCGAGGACTGTGTTAAGTAAGTATCAAATCACTTTGCACTATTTAAATCGAGACAAAGATGTTATAGTGTATGATATCGGAGATTAGTGATATGATAGCGTTTGTTGTGAAGAATGTTCTTCTGTTGTTAGTTGTCTCCTCTGTTTCATGGTTTATTCTATCCGGTACAGTTTTAGAGGAAACAATTATATAGTACGGTGGTTCATAGTGAGAGTGAGACAGATAGGGTGAGCCGACTGTCTCCTCCAAAGCTATTACAAGCGAGTGCTCCTTTGGGCGAAACGATAGCTCGCCTCAAGGAGATTGGTATTGGCTTTTGCCTGCTCTAAAAGTCATTGCGTCTGACCGCAATTAATCGTTAGCTTTTGATGTGTCATCTGACGACGTCAGAAGATGAAAGCGGTGTTGCCTACGCTCAGCTAATCTATCCTTAATGACGAATCAATCGCGATTTCGCGACAGCGTTGATGAGCCTGATAAGTGTATCTAACTAATGCCAAAGACGCAATGCAATTTTTACAGCAAATTCAAATGAACCTTTTGAGAGCTAGGTTTTTATTTTTATGTGGCTGGTGATGCGAGGTTTATTTGTAAAAGTACAGTATTCAGTCTGCCTTTCAAGACAAGGGAATACCAATCGATGTTAACTGAATGCAATTGCTGTTTTGCAGAATTATCTCGCAGCTAAATAGTTTTAAAGACTTTGATGATGAGTGCGCTAAAGCCTGCCCGGAGCCGTGCTTCGATAAAAGAATTGAAACGTCTGTGTCATTCACCGGCTTTCCTCCTAAAAATCAGGTGGCGAGCCTCCAAAAACTT
>NIUQ01002367.1:0-13298 GCA_002796945.1 Plectus sambesii
CGCAATCATCCGCCGTCCATCTCAGATCTTCCATTTAGATTCGTCTTCCACCTTCTTCGGTGTTCGCTCTCCTCTTCCAGATGGCGTTTTTATTTACGGGATGACCACATGGTCGTACGCCAGAATCCTTTGCTTTGCGCGCGCGTTCTTTACCTGTTTGAGAAACGAATTTCTGCGTCCTGTCTTGCCGTTTCACCGTTACTTTTGCCGTTAGGTCCTTTGATTCTGCGTATTTGACCTATTTGGCAGGTACCTGCGGCTGAAAGCCGTTGTCGAAATCAAAACTTTGGTTACAGGAAAGCTAGTGAGAGTCTTAAATAGAAATTTGAAATTATCATTGTGGGCTGCATCGCGGACTTGGTAATTAGCTTTTTGGCGTGTTTGATGTGTTGCGATTGTTATATAGAATTCCCGTAAATAAACTCTGGATATACTTCTAGAAAGTGTGATTCGTCATTGATTTCTCTTCTTGCACAATATTAAATAATACCTCGTGATCGTATATTGTAACATTACGAAATCTGCATGTTCGCAAAAGAAATTCACAAATCGACCAGTTGACTTAATTACGGGAAGGCAATATAATACACTGCGTAGAGCTATTAATTGTCGGGTTGCCACATGTATATCCATCGATTTTAAAAATTCGCTAATTGCAGATTCATCAGTCCCTCCCTACTGACCCCTTACTTATTGGCGTCCGTCGTCTTGGCCGCCTCTCCGAACAGTTCGAGCCGTCGACGTCAGCCGGTATGTATCTTCTGCTGTATTGCAGCGAAATTTAGCATGAAGCGCCGCGTGAGTGTTACGTGGGAAACGACATTCTTTTTCTCTTCGCATTGAATGCCGTCGCCTCAAATAAACATTTTTGAAGAAAATGGTCAGAGTAGTATGGTGCAATGCGCACCCATTTCATAATAGTACTGCGATCAGCGCTGTCGCAAATACATTTACGGGAAGTGCGGCGATTGGTCGGTCGTGACGTTAAGCTAAGAGTTCGTTACACCCATGTCACAACTGACCAATCAGCACATTTTTCTCAATTGTAATTGCACCACTTGTGAGAACAACAATTATATGAAATAGGCCGTCTCTAGTGATTGTACAGCTTTGACCGCAACTTCCAAAATTTCCAGCTGCGATTCGTGTTAAAAGTACATGCAAGCGCCATTCGGAACCCAAATCCTGTCCCTTAGAAATCTTCGAGCCCTACTTGTCCTCCTCAGCCCGAGTGTCGCTCCTCTTCTGTTGTATTTCTACGGCGGGCGTCGTGTTGGTTCAGTAGTAAAGTTTGACAGATGATGGGTCAATGTCGGCCGAGTAAACGACGTCGTTCCCACTGGGCACGCCGGTTTTCGTCACGTAGATCGGGTACACAGACGGCAACGAGTTATTGTATCTTTGCTATTGCTCTCCCTCGGGTTAATCGACAGCCGTGTAAGCACACACACGTGCGCGCGCATATTGTTTGAATGGCTATTTTTGGTCGCTCTTTGATAAAGACTGTTGCGCGCTATGACGGTCGAAAAGTGAGCGATGTGGTGTAAGTTGGGAGTTGCGGTGCGCACGGGGGATGGCAGAGGATTAGTTGGTTCGGCGGGACGGTTGACCACATCATCCGACCGTCCATAACCGCAGACTGCTTGATTTTTCTTTGCGCAGAAAATTGGATTAGGTTGTTGTGCGCTTTACTGATAGTCGCGCGCCTCTTTCGCTATCGTTCTGACCGCACGACCGTCAAATTTCAATTGACTCGTTCACTTTACACTGCCTCAAAGAGCCGCTCACGTCGTATCATCTTAATTACACAACATTCTGCTCATAACTGCCAGACTGGGATGCTACGGTCTATGTAAAGCTGACCCAGAATATCAGTTTCGACTCTCACTATGCCGCTCTTAATCGAATGCCATTCAGATGGCACTATTTTTCACGCAATAAAGCTATATACTCCACCAGCCAGTTTCAACGCAAATCACTGCTGTTTTGTTGAGCAGACTTTTTCGAAATCTGTACAGCAAAAGCTGATAAATCTTTGCTCAAATTATCGTCGATACCATCCAATAACATTATTATTCGACTAAAAACTATTGAAAAGTAAAGTGGGATAAAATAAGATTGCGCTAAAATCTCCCAATATTAGTTTGGCTACTTTTTCGAGACTGCGCTGGCTAAAATACCATGCGCGTCATGACGCGAGGCTGGCATAAAATTTAAGTTTATTCGTCACTTCGCGCTTTATTGTACGCCTTATACCATTTGTCGGAGAAGGTCTTCATTTGAGCGCTTTCAGCTGGCTACTGCCCTTCATCCTCTAAGAATCGTGCGCCATCTTTAGAGGAAACCTCCGACTGGCCTAGAGTTGTACCCAGGAGCCGTTCCGACTCCGACGCCAGCTGCCGATCACTTTCGTCCCAAAGGTAAATTGTTCATTTTCGAGAGTGCATGTGTAAGCTGCCGTCGCGTTGCAATGCTGGTTGTAAGCTTAGGTTGTAAGTTCCTTGAATGCGCGATAGATACAAGGCATTGCTCTGTTTTCTATAGACTCTTGAATAGATTGCATTATGGAGAGTTGGACGCTTTAACCGAAGCGCCCTGAAGCATATGCGATGGTCCAGGCGCTAGAAGCTAAGATTTCGCCTCCTCACCTGCATTTGGATAATATATTTTTGGGCGGTCTGCCACCCGTCATATACTAGCGCCAAAGTCAGTCAGGCTTCTCTTCTGATGGTCGATGCGCTACATTCATTTAATCGATCAAAAATACTCGTGGTGAATATGCTCGCCCGCAGAGTGTTTCTTTCCCCTCCTATCAGCGATGACATCGATCGTTTTGATGATTGGACACGTGAAGACATGAAGGTGTTTGCACGTGCGCGTTTAATTCAACACACCGAAATGACGGCTATTACTATCGTATATAAATATTAAACTCTACGTTACATTTCGAACGAAATGAAAGAATTTAAGTAGAATCTATTCATCCAGTTCAGAATACTGATTAACATAATTGCATATTATTTGAAAATATGATAGATAGTTTCTTATTTCCCCTTGCTAATATATTATTGGTAACTCTCATATTGGTGTGGAGGGTTGAAATATGGAATATGTACTGCCACAGTAAGACTTGGATAGCCTTTGGTTCGGTTACAGTGAAGCCGCGGAAGGAAAATTGTTTTTTCTGCTCCAAAAAAGAATGTTAATTTGAAAATAGTAACGCTTTGCGTATAGAGTAGCTTTTCGAGTATCGTGTTTGCCAACGGGGCTGAACATTGAAAACTCTTGTGACTTTTAGCACAGAAGTGGAAGAGTAAATAGAGCATCCTTGATATTCGTCTGATAATTCACCGACTCTTCTCAAATTTCTCAAGCGCTTCAAAGCTGTAGAACAGACGAGCCCTTGCGATAACATAACAACCATCAATTCTTAGTATTCTTCATATCATCGGTAGTGATAACATTCTGCATCGAATATCCCGGCGTGATTCAGTTTGAGTAAACTTTTTTATGACAAGTAGATGACCTGCGAAGCTGGTAAGCGGGGGAAGCACTTGGCTTCAGTCGCGACGAAGGCGTTCCTTCCTGCTCGTTGCTGGAGGACAAGTGTATGCGTGGGCTCTGGGCGTAAAGCGCTCTGTGTGCGTTCGCGTCGAACGAGATGTTGAGATAGGGGCGGGTCGGTGTGCCGGATGGGCGTGTTTGTTGTCGACCTATGAGTGGCCGACGATTCGGATGACAGGACGGTCGTTTTATACTAGTTTGTAGTTTGAGCGCGCATCATCGGCGAGCTAGATGGTTGCTGCTGATAAGAAACCGCTGTAGTCGAACATTGCAGCGCCGCTCTGTCTGTTTTGCTGTTTTGCTCTCGCTCTCTCTCTCTCTCTCTCTCTTTGATAAATTCCTGCGGTAAATCCCCTATTTATTTGCATGCCAGAGAGGATAAGAAAAGCTAGACGAGTCAGGACTGAATTTCCTGCTCACGCGGCACCTTTCTGGTCTCAACTTTGCTTCACACATGTCGCTGCCTTTCCGCTCTCTGGCTAACAGCGACAGCGTGCGACGGGAGCGATTACAATGCGCTCTGTCCCGCCATCGTTACATCATCTTTTTGCCTCGCATCGGTTACGGAGCGCGGGATTCGATTTTTGATTGCTCCCTGCGCGCGAGTTGTAGATATGCCATTTATCATGTCATTTGCGTGGTTATAGTGTCATTATAAGTTGTGAATCGGTTGCGCTCGAGCTAGCCGCGCCGTTGAATAGTCTCCATTGTTGGGAATGCAATAAGCTTTTGCTCTGCTCTACTGCTTCCTATTTTTAAATTCTCTGATCTTGATTTCAAGTTAGACAAACTTATAGTTGCAGGAGCGCAGAAATGTAAGATAGTGTTTTGCATAGCTGTAAAATACAGCTGTGCGAATCTCTTAAATGCCTGCCGACTTTCTTCCTTCAACTTGATTGATGCTAGGGACACAGAATATCCATCGTTTAGCCGATATTTGGGCTCAAAATAGTAAGGGTAGTTTTTGTGGAAGTACCAACGTTCGTTTTCAACATCGTCGACGACGCCATGTGCGGCTGGCGGTGCGTGGAACGACCCTTAGGGATGCGCGGACAAACCAATCGACTGGGTGAGGAGAGGGCAGCCGAGGAAGTCGGAGAGTTTGCTTGGAACGAAAAAACGGATCAATTAGGTGCCGCCTACGGCGACAGATGCTAATATGCTGACGCGGGCGACGTGCCAGAGGGCCAAATTGGTTGCTCAAACACTGGCACCGGGAGGATAGTGACGATCGTGGCTCGCGAAAACGAGGAGAACTGCGTCTTCTCTATTGCTTGCCGGTCGGTTTTGTTGCTGAGCTGTCGCTTCTTCGGTCAGCCAGCTGTGATCTCTTATTTATTGTTCGCCGACCGGTCACACCGTCGCCCACACACCTTCGTCCATCGCTGCATCAGCACCTAATGCTAGCAGCAGTATTCTCCGAATATTCTCGATGAATATACCGATCGCTTTTACCTCTACCATCGCTTGTATATCGTTATACAAATATGGCGATCCGATACACCGGAAAACGGGAGCAAGCTGCCGGGTATCACCAATGCGAAGATGATGCAATTATACGTCTGTCGTCATATCGTCTTTCTTTGCTGCTGCCTGGCACCGTCATGAAACAGCTCTTCTCTACGATATACGTCATCCATTGAGCGCCAGAAGTCCAACTACGCCATTGTTCGATGGAACGCATTGTTGACGCGGAACATGCAAGTGCAACAACAAACTCGATTGGCTTATACGGATTGGCGTAGACAATATTGGCACCAACTTACTGTATCATAAAGCGAACGATTCGCTATCTTCTTCGACTAGCAAGCTGTAACTCTGATCGGAGCAGGATAGCCGATTGGACGGGGCATCTGCTTTGTTGCGTCGCCTCCATTTTCTTCGTGCAGCGGTGTAACTGATCCGTCGTACGCGGAGGGATCGACCGCCATCATGAGCATCATTGTCTCGAATTGCACGCTGTTCCGTCGAGCGCGCTTTCATCGCCGCAGCACAGGGTACTAGCTGGATCGTGCCGGAGTGGGGGTCGATGGAGCCGTGATTCCTGTGAGAGAATATGCAAAATTTCTCCAGAGCATTAGCAAATAGGCAGTTTTTGTGACAGAGATGCGCTTTGCGCAGTGTATAGGCATAGGTTTTGTTAAAGTAAACATTTGGATTTCTTTATACTTCAAGTGCAAATCGCAGAGTAACTCTGTAAAGCGAGTGCTCCCTTTCTGTGCTTATTTTACGAACCCCTTACTCCATCGGCTCTAACTGCGGTACTACTCATTTCCTTTTATCAGTTATCAATTTCTCACATTCCCGCATCTTTTTGCTCTCAGAAAATTTCCTAGTACGAGCAATTTAAGCAAGTTCTGCTAAACGAATGCGAGCGATCGGTTATCGATAAATTATACAACCGATACGGAAGTTAGTATAAGCCTTTGTCTAGGAAGATAATTGGCTGGTCGTCGCTCTCAACTTTCCCTATCTCTCACTCGCTCACATCGCGTCTCTTTCTGTTTCGTTCTTTACTCGGTGTCGTCGCGCCTATATTTGCTATTCATCGGTTGGTCTCTTAGTGTCGACAGCAGCTGCGGACTGCTACAGCTGAGCCGCTCGTTATCGCCTCTGTTTTCTTATTGTGCGCTTTACGTAGCGTGACCGAGCTAAAGAACGCGGGCGACCACTCGTCGACCGGCTAGCCGCCTGTTCTTTCGATTCCGTTTGTTTATTGTAGAGTGGACGCTGCTGTGTCGGACCAGCTGGACGGCGAAGGAGCAGCTGCTGCAGCAAGTAATAAAGGTAAGAACAGTCGGGTAGTAGAAGATGTGGCGGGATGGGCGCGTAGATTCGGAGCGTATGGGAGCGTACTCTTAAAGGCCCGGCGCATCTTCCCCCAACTCTGCGCTCATATAAGCTGTGCATAGTGCGTGAGGATAGTGGTAAAGGACACGTAGACAGTCGCTTCCCCCGATGAAAGCGTCCCATTGTGTACGTTCCCTTGAGAAACATGTGCACTCTTTCGCATTAAAAATTCTCCACCATCTTATCGATACCATTTATTCGATTGCTTTCTACCGTTTCTTTTCTGCTAATGGTCTGCGAAGTCATGGAACCCTGAATCGGGTGGGGGACTCCTAAAAGCTCATCAGAAAATAACGCTACTTGTTACATGAAGAAGTCTTAGATGACGGACCTGATATAAATTGGAGTGGCGTACCTTTATAAATCATTACACTTCTCATAAGCTTCCTTGCATGCAAAAGCTTCCGTAGCAATAAATCGGGATACATTTCAAACAATTTCGTATGAAAGATATAAAAATTAAGTGCGTTAAATCTAGGGAGCTGCAGAATATGGCGGGTAGGAAAAGTATGTCGGCGCACGTGAAGGGGATCGAATCCAACTGCTCGCAGTGGGGTGTCAAGTATTACCAGGAAGTAGAGGTTGAATTACAATGGCTAATTTGGTGCAAAGTCATGTGGAGGGTACCCGCTTGTAGCTGCCTTCCACGCCCCTTGACTACTTCCAGTTCATCCCTTTTTATAGCCAGGATCCTATTTCATAAAACTGCTGCTATTGCAGAATTGCGAAATTGCAAGCGCGTTGATTAGTCTTTTTCCGATTATTTCCAGTTATTTCCGGTCATCTGACCAATCATCGCGCTTGCTATCCGTAGTTTCGCAATTACGATTGTCTTATGAAATTGGCCCCTAGAGTTCCGTTGCCCCACTTTCCACTTCCTTATATTATCTCCGATTCGACGATTCGGTTAAAGGTTCCTAGCGTTTTCCCGCTCCGACGCAGGTTCCTCTTTTTCGGGTCTCCCTAAAAACGCCCTTCGTCACGACGCGCGCCTCTCCTCCGTCGGCTGTCGCAGGCCTGACATCGAAGAGTTCCGATGTCGGGAATCGTACCCGGGTCTTTTTAGGGTGACAGTCGGGAATCCTACCACTAGACCACAGTGCAACTCTTGCTTATAGTTCATTTTGCAGGTAATAAAGGCGACCGCCGTCGCGCCTACCAATCGGACGGTCGGCGCCCCAGTCTTCCGGCGCTCGAATTGGGCACTATCCTTGAACAACAGGAGAAGGCTAGTATTCGCAAGCATAGCAGTGACGTCATGAGCTGGAGCCACCAGCAGCAGTTTCAGCGCCGACATCGGCCGTCCCTGGTCGAATGGGCGCAAGGCGACGTTGTCATGGTAAGCGATTCATACCTTATTGAAATTTTCTGAAATTTTGGAATTTTTTGCAACTATGACGCCTTTTGGTCGACATAGAGGCATCAGTCGGAATGTGCGTCATATGACATCATTTTTCCAAAAAGCCGTCATTCTATAATTTAATTTATGACATGCGCGTGTGAATTACAGCAATCCGGTTGTGCTTTTTGTTGAAATTGAAACATTTTTTAAAAGCTCAATGGAGGGTGCAGAGTTTAAGAACGCCAGCAAGAATGTGTTAAATAAGTGCGCGATAATTTTTAAGGGTCTGAAGGAAGTCACCGCAGGACTGCTTTTAGACTTTGCAGCATGCACTGTCTTCTATGAAATTTTGCGCGAAAGTAGGCTCAGTATACGAAAAATATTGTTTATTGTGATAATTCAGTTTTCTTCCTGGGAAGGGTGCGACCCGCAAAAAATGAGTACATAATGCATAGGTATTTAGATGCATAGAAATATGCGACATGTAAACATCCAAATACCTGAGACATGGACTGTTCTGTCAATATCCACACGCCGAGCTGATTGCGCGAAACGCCCGCGACTTATCTCGCTGAGCCGCGTTGAGGTTTTCGCCGTCACCGCGTTCGAATTTGTCTTTTGCCTTTGTCGGGCATCGCTCGATTATTGTACCAAGAAGTGTGACCCTTTGCCCCCTGGTCGACGTCATTAGTAGACGTCGTCCTGCGCGTTTCCTTCCGATCGCCGTCCTGCCTGTCGGCGGCGTCGCCGTCTCACCAAAATTGCGCAATTCCCATCGGGAGGGGTGCCTCGTCCGCGTGGTCCATTGTGCCCGCACCGTGGCAGGGCACGGGAGAGCGCCGAGAATGGAGCGTGTACGCGTCGGAGTCGCCGACAATCTCTGCGGACAGTTTGTTGCTCATTCTTTGTCTGCCTCTCCCCTGTCGCTATTTTGTCTACCTTCTCGCCGAGCAAAGATTAATCAGTGTTTTGGTGAGCTGATTTGTGACGCGGGATTATTCGCACCATTCAGAAATTGCGTGCTGCCAGTGATGAATTCGCGTGTTTCAAACACCAAATCAATGTATCATAAATTTAGTAATTTTGTTTGTGTCTACCTTCTTTTTCAAAGAGGGTCACTTTTTCACGGTCCTCCTTGCCGCGAATACATCTGTTTATACTTATGAGTGTAGCGGTGCTTTTCGGTCTACTGCTACTCTATACCACTGAAGCTGCATCACAAGTAACTTCTGAATGCTCTGCGAATTATCCCAATTAGCCGCGGCACTTGCACGTGGACATGCCCACTTGCACTGTAGCCTTTCGACGCAACAACCATCACCGCGGGCAGGAACGTCAGCCGGGCGTGTGGGGCTGCTGCGTCAGCTGAAACATTCGCACCCTCCGGCGGGGAGTGGCGGGTGGCCAAGTGACGATCAGAGTGAGCTGCTGGCTCGGGCGGCGAGTGAGCACTATTAGGCGCCTCTTTAGCGCGTGGCGCGCAAGCTCGCAATTTCGTTCACAACATCGCCTCGCAACAACGGCGGCGCGTCCTCTGGTGGTGGTGGTGGTGGCTGGACGCCAATTGTTTCCCGGTAACGCCGCCGTTTTTCGCGTCGGTCGCCTTGCGCATTCTTCGGATGCTGACGCGGGGGTGCCTGAAATGATCGGAGCGCCGGTGTGACACATAGTTGGCGATATTTCGGGGCGCTATTGCCGCCACGCCTGACGCGACGGTTTTACGGCGCCACTGCTACTTCGGCGTCGACGTGGACGAGCGCGGCGACGGGCGACGACCACTCTCCGCTCTTCACTGGCTCCTCCCGCTTTTCATTCTTGGCCGACTCGAAGCAGCGCGTCGATTAGATTCCGCGCCCATCCGCCCTCCTCCCCCTCCTCTCCCACTCCGCCCTCGTCATTCGCCGCATTCCAGTCGGTAGTCGGTCGCGCGAGCGCCGGTGGTCCACCGACACGGAAGCAATAGTGGTCAGCTGAAGAGTTCCAGAATTTTCCGTACACTTCCACTTGGCTCAAACTATAGCTTAAGCTGAGCTTATGATAAGGTTTAGACTTAGGCTTCACTCCGATCGTTAAAAGAAAGCTCCAGTCATTGCTAGTTGTGATGAATGTAGCATAAATTGTTTCTAGCCACGCTTGACTAGCCAGCTGCTAATCATTTCAGTTTATATTCTAATCAACTTGTCTCCTAGCAGCCTTTTTGTAAGTGACTAGTGACATTTTATGATGCATTTTCTAACACTAGAAATGACCGCGGTTCCCTGTGAAGTTGTCGTTGTGGTAGTGTTTATTTGATAGCGTGTTGGCTCAGGTTACATGTTGGTTTTTGAATAGGATTGTTCCTAGCACGCGTATCGGCTATGCATTCGCCATTCTGTGTCTAGTTTTCCACCGCTCCAAGTGTTCACAGCCTGCAGCAGCTCAGGAATGCGCTTTGGCGTTGTGTTGTGTCGCAATCCCACGCGACTTTTGGAAACTGTTGATCGCGCCATCCCGCTTCCATCTCTCAGTGTTCATAGTTCGTCAGCTCATGCTAGGGCGTTCAGATTTTGTACTCTCGCGCCGATAGACGAGACTGCTGACGTGTGACAGTCTCGTGTGATCCTCGTCACTCACCGGCTATTGTTGAGCCAGGCAGGAATGCGTTTGATCTCGAGAAATGATTCTCACAGAACGCGCGCGATCCTTGCATTTGCATGTCAGAGGTTGTTCGCGGCGGCGAGGCGCTTCGGGTAGTGTCCATTGTCGTTAACCTAGCCAAACCGTTTCACAGGACGTTGAGCGTCTTTGTGTGCAAACAGAGAGCGGGCCTCCTCTCATTCTACTGCGTACGGAGCCGTACGGATCCGTTCGCGGCCGTGAACGAGATTAATTATGCAGCGACCAGGTGGCGTCGCTAGCGGTACGGCGGTTCCCTTCCTCGCCCTCACGGCCGCCGTTTCGATGAATGGCGTGGTGGAAGGACGCATCGGTCAGTCCTTTATCCAGCACCACCGACGACATTCAGATTCGGTCACCGAAGCTCCGCGTGTTTACAAGGTTCTCCATTGCACTTCGGCTTGTTTTTTGCTCGCAANTCAATAATAGCTTCCTTTGTTTGTCAAAGTGAAGCCATCATGTCCAAAAAATTTTCGATTATTGTCATCTAGTTCCGCGTACCCTCGGTTGCCCGTATGATTAAAAAGGGGACAGGTGGCTTTGGTGTTAAAACTAACCCTGGAAAGGCGACTTTTTTCGGCTTCAAAACAATCCGTAGCAAACGGTGGCGGTACTACCGACCACTAGTGTTGCTTCAGCGGATGTCGCCTTGTTTTTTTGATCGAGATTAGGCGCTCGCAAATCTCTGAATCACTCGCGGCTGTTGTTGTATTCGCGGACAGACTTGGCCGATGACGCCAGCGCTGCTTGGGTGACATCTGTCACCTGCGTCAGACGATTTCGATCGCTTCTAAATTAGCTCCTTCCGGGCTGTTTATCTTTCTAGGCACCTTTTCTCTGATGCAAGATTATTTTCATGCTGTCGGAAGCCTTGTTGATTCGCGAGCGCGGCATGACTGATCCGATACTGAGCTCTTAATCTGTCTACTTTCATCGTCAATATGCGACCGTTCTGAGACGTAATGATGCGCAGGAAATTCATTTTGTTAATCTTTTAATTTACATACTTTTGAAATGTGAATTTGAATCGAATCAAAGCGCATTTGTACGAAACGTTCGTATGTTGCGAATGAAAGTGTCGAGAAAGGCACGCCGACAAGTAAATGAACCACTAAGCAAAATGAAAGCCTTTCCGGCCCATTGTTCTTTTAAAGCTGACGCATGTGTAGCAGATTAGCAGCAATAAGTTGGGTACAAAATGTTCATCGCGAGCAGCTTACTGAGGCATCACGCGGAATTAAATAGCGATCACAGATCAGAATAGCAGTACGACGAACTTTCGACAACTTGCTCATGCATGAAGCCAGCATCTGATCTTTCGATCGTTATGTGCTCTAGGCGCGAACAAGTAAAAGGAAATTGTGGAATTTTCGCAAAACAAAGCGAAGCTTACGTCATTGTCGCCTGACAGAAGTTGCATGATAGATAAAAGCGCTAATTTGACCATTCCGCCTTTAAAGTTCCGCTACCTCGTTATCTTCTCCGCTCCTGCTCATCGAATTTTGTGATTTGTACCGAATGATTCATTTGAGTATCGCAATTGCTTACAACAAAAACAAACAGACCGAGCGAGTTCTAGCAAAAAATTAGTGTATAAATACAAGCAATAACAGGCCGTGCAAAAATATTTTCGACCGAATCTGTTTGGAGGTCTTGAACAGAAGTGAGCAAACAAGTCCGTGTCATTATTGTATATCTTTGGGCACGCTCTCATTACTATACGTGCAAAACAATCGTTCATAGCCTTTTAACATTACGATTCTCACTTCAACAAGAATACCTTTCTATACATAGAGGCCATTCTCCGAGTCAGATCAAAACAAGAAAAATGCTCTTTTTGACTTGAAAGTATCCTGTTTGGCTTCGAAAGTGTCCTTATTATGGTGGAAATAATATGTATGAGACAGGAGCAATTGAAAACGGGATCATCTTGTTCTTTGACGCACGAAGGCAGGTGATAGTTTTCGAGCTAATTGCCGATCGCAGTGAGAGAAAATAACTCGCTGATTGAGTACAGAGACGCGAGCGATTACTCGCGCGTCCCTAGGCAACCGAGCGGTCATCAAATTGCGCATCGCTACGTATGTTTCTTTTCCATTTCCATCGCCACTAGCCGTGTCACCTCCCAGCGTGCCGCCGTCTGCTGCAAGCAGTGTTTGCGGAATTACCGTGGTCAACTTTCCGTTCTATGAATTCATGTGTTTGTGCTATCTGCCCGGACGCGAGCGACGCCACCAGCCCATCATCAAATAGCTATTCATTGCGTGTTTTGTTTCCCTCTTCATCGCCGTGTAACACCGTGCCATCCCCTTGTGTGCGCTTGTGAATGCAAATCTGCGACTCATTTGCGGCGACGAAGTCATTTACTGCTGTGACGATCGCCTAGCGGCTGTTATATCGTTCGACGATATCGTCCGTCGCCTAATCGTCTGATATATTGGCCTTTCAATAATGTACCGACGCCATGAGCACCCCCTTCACGGGCCGCTGCGCGCCCGACTGCGCAGCGCCGTCTTGTTGGTCATGAAGCATTCCGTCATGCTTGCAGCGCGCACAACCTTTCGGCCGTCGAAGGAGCGCGCAGCCATCATCCAACCACCCTCTTCGCAGCAACGTCGCCAACTCGACGCAGTGCAACAGCAGCAGCAAACAGCGCCCACCGACATCGCCGCTGCCGCAGCCGCAGCCGCTGCCGACGGTGTTCGAGCGCGCAAACCAAGCACCGGAATCGATGCTGTCGCCCGAAAGTCTTCTTTCGTCGGATCGAAAGTGGTAAGTGACGATTTTGGCTCTGTTTATCGTTTCAAAGAAGGCACTTTGAGTGGATGTAAGTAGCGAGTCTCGCTAGACTTTTCTTTAATGGTTAAACTTATGGAGTCATTAAATT
>NIUQ01002368.1:0-22867 GCA_002796945.1 Plectus sambesii
GATTCTGGGGCGGGCGCTGCTTCTCAATGAAATAATGAAATGCAAACGCTACCTACAATCGATAGCGACGGCGATGACGGAACGTCGATTCAGTAAAAACAGGAAAGAATTGTGGACAAAGGTGTTCGATCGTGTTGATATTTTTTGCTTAATAATTTACTCGGTTGCGAACATTTTAATGTCACTAACCTTGCTGCTGTTGCGGGGATAACTTCACTACGTGTACACATTTGTGGAATGTTGCTTGTCGTTTCGATATACAACGTTGGACGGAACACATATGTCAAAGAGAGGATGTACACTCCTGTATTTTTGACGTTAACTTTTGGGCGCAAATGCATCGTGTAAGATAAAAGAGTTTCAAACCAAGCATCGCCTCTTTTTGATTTGTATCAACCTTGTACGAAACGTTGAACGAGAAGCGTGTGAATATTGTTGATGAGTTACATTTTCGTAGTATCTTTTTATTCCAACTTGTTATCGGAGAGAAAAAGTCTATCAAATCGAAAACACAACAGAAGCTATATTCGTAAACATGGAAGATCAAACAAGTGCTACAGAAGTACCCAACCTTAATGTTATTTCCGAGAGAAAGCTGGTATAGGTGCAGAATCTGAGTTCCAACCACCACTCCCACACACGTGCACCGAATCAAACATAGGCAAAGAGAAGGTTATGTGATCTAACTGAACAAAGAATGTGGTCAGTGATTAAATAATTGGGATAAAAAGATTCATAAATGGCCACTGATTAATGCCGAGAGGTTTATTTGGGTCCTTGATTTACACTCGAAGACGAGCTCCATGGTGCCGAGGGGCGTGGTGGCGTACCCGGTGGCGACGGGCTTGAACGTCGCGCGCGCGCTCTCGTCCTCTGCGAAGCATAACGGCTCGGTTGCGGCGCGTTTCTTCTCTCTGAGCGTGCACTCTTTGAGCGTGGAAAGCGCGGCGACGAGTCAGCGATGCCGACCTCGGATGGGCCTCCATGAAGCCGAGCCCAACGACCAAGATGATCAGAAAGATGGCCAACACTTTGGTGCTAAGGGTACGCATTATCATCTGAAATATTGTGATAGAGAGCAAAGTGATAAGCATTGGAGTGAAGTTGGTCAATTGGGTTATTTTTGAAGTAAAAGGTGTAACTAACTCAGTGTAAGCCGATTCCTTCCGAACTCGTCCAATTGAATCGAATTTTACCAAGTAAGCTAACTCGTTCTAGAAAGCAATCGCTCGCGTGATTGGTTCCTTCAGTATTAAAAATCCGCATGGCGAAGTACTGACAATGATACACCAATGTACTATGCTCAAGTACTAACATTTTCTCACCTCAAGTTTAGTAAAAGTCAGTTCTAAGGTATAGAATTATTGATATCATCCTTGCAATGCCGTTTAAGACGAGCAGATTCTAATAAATACCATTTACACTTATGATAACTCTGAACATTCGACATTTGTAACCTGTAGCGTACGCCGGAGACCTACACTTGCAGTCAAAAGACTACCTACACGACCCAGACTATACTACAGGCAACTTTGGCTTTATAACGCGCGTCAAAGGGCCGGCTAAAGGATTATGAAGACAGCAACGTTATAGACGCAGTTGATACTTAATGCGCAGTAGAGTTGGCAGAGCAGCGCGCGAGAGGGCGAGACTAGGGAAAATGGCACTACGACCCTCAAGACAGGCGAACTCCGCCAAAAAAGTGAAAATTAGCCTCAATTGGGATAATGCAAGCGTCGCTCAAATGGGTAGAGAGCGGATGAGGGTCATTTGACCTTGACTAGCATGTGGAGGCTATGAGCAGCCAGTGCCAAAACTGACAGTGCCGTACGAAGCAGAATATCGCATATGTAGGCGTACGACGACCAACTCGAACGGCCTCTTGGCAGACGTAACATTATTAAATGTGACTCGCTGTCGATCATTCTGCGAACGTTAATCAATCTGTACATTTTTAGATATCAACTAACAAATCATTTTTGCTGTTGTCTTTTGTCTGCTGCTCGCTAGCGGTATAATGAAATGCAAACATCGCCAAAGCGGCATCCGCTCAAACGGCCTGTCGTCTGCAAATTATAGACAAACATATGGACACCGTTCTGCAGCGCAAACGCTTCCGAAGATCAGTGGTACGCATGCTACTGCTGTAACTGCTTCACGCACATATGAGCAATAATTTTATTAGAAATAGGTCGATCGAATGCTTCAGGAGTGAAAAATGCTTTGTAATCGTTCCACCGCCAGAATAAATTATGCGAGTTCTGTAAAACTTTGCAGAACATATATATTTATATCTCTCTTATTACAAGATATTCAAATCGTCAATTCAATTCTTAACAAGAAAATTTGGCGATTTAGCTTCCATGGTAATATTTTTGGACCACCAAAAGCGTCTTTAGCCGCAAGCGCGTTCTCAGTTCCTACTATGTTTTGCATGAGCGCTCAATGAATAGCTTGCCTTTGTGGTGCGTGGCACATTCAGTTTTCGCGGTATGGAAACGATAGGATTATCGAGCGCGGCTTTTCTTTTCGAGACACTGCTACGGCCCCAAACTTTCCTCACATAAAAAGGCAGCTAATCATTTTCAAACGCCACCAATGCGTCGATTCATATCACAGCAGCAGTGCTAATAAGTGTTCATAGTGCTTTTGTGCAATGCAAATGGCAGATTCACTGAATAGTTTCAATTTTACTATGAGAAAATCGATTTGATACAGTCGGAGATAAAGAATGGCGAATATAACTGAAATGATATAAAGTTTTGAATAGTCACAGAAGCTATATATAGTAGTTTCGGACTGAGCGCGTAGTGCAGACAACAGCAAAGATTTTTCATTAAAAATAAAGTATTCACTGAAAATAGGTAATAAAGCATCAAGAGAACAGGCGGTGCAGTATTTGAAATTGTAATACGATGATCGACGTTTACAAAACGTAGCTACTTAATTCTTGCAGTTTTTCCGTCAGCTCGTAGACATCCACGAAATTACAGGCAAGCAACTCAATAAGCCAATAATGCATTTTGTCAATCCGTGAACGTAAAAGCAAAGAATCGTTCATAATTTTTTACGGAAACAGTGATTTCGCAACGAAAAGCGAGCTCATCTTTGTCAATCATAACGATGTCTCACTTGAATCCTAACTGATGGATGAATCGCGAATATTTACAGCCATTGACACAGATCTCTCCAATAAGATTGCGTATAAATTAAAACAGCTACGCGGCATAGCCATAATTTCTTAGTAAGTAACAAAAAAATGAAGTGCTGGTCCCGTAGCGATGCAATTTAATAGCGTGGGCGTCGCAGCGAATGTGCTCAAGCTAGTCTTCCACACTAAGCGTGCTACGTTATTCCCTGTGGTTCTCTGTTACTGACTAAGAAATTTTGACTTTATACACAGCCACTCAGAGCAATCAAAATGAACACTGCACATTATCAGTAAGAATGGGAGGGCTTTATCCGCTCTTTTCAAAGTCAATCAGCCACCGTTTGACCGTGATGCCACCGCCGCTGTATTGACCCAAAGATCCATCTGAGCGCATGACGCGATGGCATGGGACAAACAGGATCCACTTGTTTCTACGCATTGCCTGGCCAACGGCGCGAGCCGCCTTGGGACGGTCTGTCATGCCTGCCAGCAGTCCGTACGTGACCTAATAGACATATGACAACGATTAAAGCACACCTAGGAGAATGGTTCTCTGCGCGAAAAAACTATAACCGCGCCCTATGTTTGATGTTTTCAGTATATTTAAGTCTAACATAGGGCGCATTTGAAGACTACGAAAACATAGGGCGCGTTTTAATTGTTGTCCTTCTCTGCGTCATCAAAGTATAATTTTAAAAAGCTGTATCAATATGTGATTAAAAGCTTTTTGAATGTGACGTGCAACGACTTACTGCGCAAGGAGCGCGCCAGTTCTCTTTTCGTGTTTTTTAAAACTATCTGGGTCCTATTACGATTGCCTGTACTTGGCGTATGTTACAGTAACTTTAAATACTTTCAGCTACTTTGTGTCTTACAGCGATTAATTGAAGTGTGCTATATAATTGGTTTAATATAGGAATTCAGAAATTAAGATCTGAAGGTATCAATTTGTCACATTGAATGAATAAATAATACTATGTAAATATAACGTAATCGCGCATAATATCGCAGGACGAAAAAAAATTTGTGCATACATAATTTAATTTTAATTTCGTACATGAGACAATTAAACAGAGCTTTTGTCATGCTGCAAGCGTTCGGATTTGCAGTATAAAGGCTATGTCGAATTTGAAGAGATAGAGTTCAAAAATTCAATACGATTGAACAAGCGTCAGTTAAGACAAACAGGAGCAAATTTGTAGGTTTTATATGATAATTGAAGATTCAAGGAAATTAGTCTTGCAATGTTTCTCCAGATACATTCATACATCAATAAAAAAACTTTGCACTTACCGTCCGTCCAAACGGCACCTGTTCTTCAAGCGTCTTCCAACATTTGACCATGAAACTCTCATCGCCGCTGGCAGTCGACATGCAAAGTGGCGGCATCATGCGCGCCTTCTCCCGAGCAAAGTACATCTGTAGCCAGATGAACGATTCCTGCAAAATCAAACGACATATGATACGTGAACGATATGTCCCCACCAACCCGGATTGCGTTAAAACATGCCACAGGTGCAGGCGCTGTATACCGTAGTAAACCAACGCATGCGCGTGTGGCGTCTTTAACGCAATCCGGCCGGATAGGGCGTATCGTCGTCGTGCGGGGGCACTATACAGAAATCTAGGAAGAAAACGCTGCCTTCTTTTGTGGAACAAGTAGAATACCGCGCTACAATTGGATCTCGCAAAAGCAATCGTACGAATCATCTGAGATACAGCGGGACCGATATCGACCAGGCGTTTTCGTTAATAATCATAAACAAATGCTTTAAAATTTAGCGCGCGTTATACAAATCTAGCGAGAAACTAGTCGGCGATTATATAAACTATAGACCACATAGATATAGAATGGTAGGCACGCTTCTACCTGCAGGACTTTATTCGAGACATCCTTCGTTTCCATGACAACCAGTTGCAACTTTTCCTCCACAGAAGTGAAATTATCCGTGATAGTTGACTGTGCCAGACAAACTTCGTGAAGTCCGGCCGTGCACGCGAACAGGTGAAGCTTTCCGATGGGAGTGTGGACGATAGCACACGTAATTGTACGATGACACGCCATTTCAACACGACAAAAGTGGTAGCTGAAAAAGCCTCCAAGACAGTTCTTTAAACTAATTCGCGCAACATGAAATAGAGAAGATATAGTTTTGATGAAATAAATTGCCACATCTTTTGAGTCACTTTTTGTCATTATAACTTAAAAATGCAAACCTATTCGTTTATTTAGCAGTTTAATTTGAAACTAAATAAAAACTGGTGTGCATTACGTAAAACGCGAAGTTGAAAATGTCCTGATTTTCTTTAAACTGCGCGCGCAGTTCAATTGCAGTTTAAATAGTGCAAACTGTTCGAGAAAGTTGTGGCAAACATCAACGATGATAATAAATGTGGTGTAGAGAATATGTTGCAGTGCTATTTTTATGTATGCACTGTACTCTTTATGTCCGCTTTGTATGCTTGTAACGATTTGTTTAAGGAACTAAAGACACAGCTGACGTTGAGCAGCAAACGCGTGCGTCAACTCCTATTTGCGTTGCATATTCCTTTTGTTTATCTATAGCACTCTCAATGTTATCAGCAAGGCGTAACTGATGCAGCCAAAAATGCTGAGCATGCTGAGCACGCCGCTGGCGAAAACCTGCTCATTGTTACGTTTTCTGCAACATGTTATACTGCTTAAATGAGATATTTCAAATGATCTCGGATAAGTTTGAACTATAAGCGCTTTGAGGACGTTTTTGCAGACCTAAGGTCCAATTGTGATAAATTATCTTTTAGCATAATAAGTAACGTTTATCTTTAAATGTTCACCGAGCATGATTCCACTGTTTGCTGCAACCTGTGAGTATTGTACACGTGCTTTTAGGGTGAATTTTGGAGAGTGAACCAGGCATGTTGCTGAATCTTATTCGTTTCATTACTTTTTCATCGGTAATTTATGGTGCTCACTCGTGTCCTTCTGGTTGGCTGCCGTCACTGATGGATGCCTCACAATGCTACTTTGTTGCACAACAACAAATGAGTTGGATGGACGCAGAGAGTTACTGCCAAAATATGGGACCAAACTCGCACTTGGCTTCCATTTTATCCTCGTCTGAGATGGACGTCATAAAAGGTATTTTCAGATTTCAAAACAGTATCTCGTCCGTTTTTCTTAAACCAATATAATACTGTGCAGTATTTCCTCTTTGTAAAACGATTTCTGCGCAAAGTGCATCATTACGCTGTGATGCTTTTAAATGTCTATGAGCAAAAACGGCTCTCCATTTGCACATTATTTCCACTATAATAAGGACATTTTCCAATTCAAACAGGACATTTATCATATTGATTTGGAAAATTTCCTCTTCGAATTAGAAAGTATCCTTATATATAAGTGAAAATGGCATATGTGCACTAATTGCAATATTTTGTTTCCATAACCATAGTGTGCCGTTGTTTTTGAGGGTAAGCAAATTGCAGCAATCGCCGGAAACAGTGCAGCAAATGGTGAGGTTTGGATTGGAGCTAAAGGAGACAGGGAGGACGCAATATTTTCATGGGTTGATCGACAACCATGTATTTACACCAATTGGCTGGCAGGTGAGTAAATGTGAAAGGGGCGTTCTCAACGGAAACTGTGTGCCCTTTGGATGAAACACGGGGAACGATGAGAACCGTTTAGCGGAGCGGGTGACGTAGGCTTGCAGCGGTGACAGGCGAATGATCTACCGATTATCACGACGCGTTCACGCGGCGCTGTCTGCTCGTAAAATTTTAAATCAGAAGAAATCGCTCAAAGGAACCGACTGGACAAGTAGACCATGAAAGGACTTTGAAGGGCATTTCAGGCGGCGGAAATACTAAAAATTCTAACCTTGCCGACATCACTGCCGCAAGTGCATCAAATTTATTTAAAACCAATCCAGTTTAAATATATGACATCAAGTACCTGCACGATCTTAATGCAGTAAAATTGCTTCATAGGCGAACCGAGCCTACTTTATCCATGTGTATCAAGCCTGGCTAGCTCAAATGGGCAATGGCGAACTGACTTCTGCGAAGTAAAGAAATACTTTGTCTGCAAGCACTCCCTACAGCCGACACCCACGCCAACGGACTGCTACGATTGGTCTTATTTGAATGGAAACAACACCAGCGGCGTTTATCGGATTTATCCACCTGGCACTGATCCATTTGACGTATGGTGCGATATGACGACAGACGGAGGCGGCTGGACTGTTTTTCAAAAGTAATTCCATAACGTAATCCCCATCATAAATACGCGAGAACTTTCATCACAAGATTTTTAATGAAAGTTAGGTTTAGAAATAGCAAATAAACGTTGATTTTTGTGATATAATTTGATTTTGACTATATGGTAGCAAAGGGTCTCAGTCTTATTAATTTGTGGAAGTGAATATTATTTCTTGCCATAAGGGTCACCAAAAAATTAAGCATATAAAAACAAAAAAGTAAGAACGGGATGTTGCTATAGAGTATTCAAAAATTAAGTGAGGCTGTTTTATCGCCGATGGCTCTTTCGAAGTGAGAAGCAATTGTTTAAATCTCTGAATTACTTATTCTGGAAATTAACCAGACTATGAAAGGTAATCATTTTGAAGGGCTCAAGTTAAGTAAAACAAAATTCAGTGATTAAGAAATTTTAGCGACTAACGAGCCTCGTTTCTGATCTGATCGAGACTAGAGTTGAAATAATATTTCATTTCATGTCATTATTTCGATGATTTTTGACAAAATCTAGCCACAGACGTAATTTGAAACAATCTCATTTTAGACGTTTGAATAATAATACAATTTTCTGGAATCGTACTTGGGCAGAGTATAAAGCAGGATTCAATAATGGCATTAATGGAAACTATTGGCTCGGTCTCGATCGCATAAATGCTTTGAGCACGAAAGATTCCAACAATAAACTGAGAATTGATTTGTATGGGAACCAATGTCTACGAACCGGTGGCGGAACGTACCATTGCGATTACGAGACGGGCGCTAACTCTTATTTCTTCGGTGAATGGGGCTCGTTCAGGGTAAGATTATTCAACTGATTGTTAACTTTTTTTCGCGAAATTAATTTGCCCTTACTTTGATCTTTTTATCCATCTTGGCGGGGTTGCAATTAAAAGTTACTTGTTAAAGAATTGACTGTTAAAAAGGTGACTTTTATTTTTGCGTCAAGACTTTCCCATCAAAAATGTTCATACTTCTTTCTTACATTGCTACTTAAGGGAAATGTAATCTGGCAAGACGACGTTTTATTTTCAAGATTCATTTGCTAGTCTGTAGCAAAGGGCCGATGGTGTAGTGGTCTAAATCTTCATTCACTCACCAGTCTCTAGGACGCGGGTTCAATTCCCGCTGAGGGCGGCCCATCACCCAACCAAGGTGCTCATCCCTCTGTGGGTCGGGGAATTGGTAGCAGCTAAGCTGCGAATATACCGGCGACAGGCCCTCGCGACAGGCCGGCCGATTCTCACCAGTCGCATCAACCATGGTCCAAAGTCGCATTGCGACAACGGGCCAGAGGAGCGGACCCCGCCACTCTGCGGGAAAACCGCTTAGCGGACACTGCGAAAGCGGTACAAACGCTGAAGAAAAAAAAATATGGGAGACTTACATTCATTGCAGGATTAATTATTAATAACAATTCGTTCAAACTTTAAAGAAACATTGGGCGCCGCATCCTGTCTTAGCCAAATTAAAAGTTCCCACTTATTGACATTTCAGATGACGGCAACGCTTAATCGTACTCCAGAACAGCTGGCGAATGAAAGAAGTATCCTGAAAGCGATTGCGATTCAAGGATTTGTGCCAGTCATTACCGCATTGCCTCTGGGAATAGTTTTTTGCGGCTTCTTTTTCTCCAGTTGGGACACTATGACTTTGGTCATATTTGATTTTGGACCAGATCTGCAGTTCACAACTTTAGATGCATGCTGGATCATCTTTTTAACGACTCCCACTTTCGACGCGCTCATCGCCCTGCTGGTCATGAAGCAGTACAGAAGAGCTCTGACTTCCGTAATCGAAACAATTAAAAGCCGATTTTCGAAAAATTCAGTAGTTTCTTCTTTCGACACTCCAAATCACTCTACGACCTCTAGGAAGAAACCAAGTCCAGTAAGAATACGATGATGGAAAGAAACATGCCTTTGATAAATCATGTGCTTTAGGAAGATACGATGGTAGAGTCGAGTTTTTGTATAGAACGAAGAGCATATGATGGAACAGAAATGGAAATGATATAAATAGCTTCTTCGGAAAAGAATGCTCTTTTGATTATTGTGGTATCGGGACTGAACAGCTTTATCAAAGTCTATGATTGATTTAGTGTTTTATACGTTGAGCATTGTGTAATATCACGAATGAGCCCAACTAGTCAGACCTAAGTTGATTGCTTGGGTTATTCTGATCGAAATATTGCGTCTGTGTTTCCACTTTCGGCATTAATGGCGTATTCACTAATTTGAATTCATGCACCATACCGTAGCCAATCGCCAGGGTTGGAATGAATGCGATCATATCTGGTGTTTATACTGAATTCGCGTTACGGTATGGAAGGAAGCGAGGAGGAAGAGGAGCGCCTATGAGTTATCTTTTCTCGGTTTCCTTCTGTCCTGCTCGGTGTACTGCTTATGTCCACACTATTTCAATGTCTCACCGTTATCGTGGTCGTTGTCGCCTGCTCGACATGTCGCATTGCCTGTCGTGCTCACATGCTCAATAAAGACGTTAAGTAAGGACCCGGACCACATAAATACTACAGCTTTATAGATGCAGATAGTACAGCTGTTCCTTGGCATATGAAAACGTTAGAAGAGACGAAATTATTTTCTACCGTATCATATTATATTATCGTGCCTGCACCACTGATGATTTAGAGCAAGATGATTTCAGAGATGAAGTGATATTAGTGATTACGCTTTGGTAATCTCTTTGCAGCCCTTGTTTGTAATATTTTACAATTTGATAACGTTTCGTTCGTAGTTGACACTGTTTTTCGTTACGTACAGCCTTAAATAAGTTCAGTGATGCCTAACTTGTGTCGTATCACAGCCCGGAAGACACAAGAGTATGAATGAAAATAACTTTTTGAAGCAGTGAAGAATAAGGAAAGAAAGACAGTAATCACCGCTCAATTGTGGAAGAACTGTTAACTACGGGGTTATCCTGTCCCTTCTTTAGGCACCGATCATGTCGCTACTTCTCTCCAGGAAGGGCTTTTCACGTATGCGACCATTTTTCGAACTCTGCCGGCAAGCATTGAATCAATTCGTTGCCCACTAATCGCTAACGCTGCCTTCTCGAAGTTCATCGACACCATATTCTTCTTTAAGGTTTGCACTTTAACCAAGAAAGTCAAGTCTACTATATTCTGCAGATGGCAGCAGACTACAAATGCCGGTTCCGGGCAACTAGTTTGCATGAGCAATTAGGTTGTGCAAATCTTGCTCTGTTAGAGCGTTACGCAAATACTTAGCACTTAAGCGCATGAAGAAAGGAATATAATTAACACCAATTAATTTTCTTCGCGAGGAGCAAAACCCATGAGGTTTATAATAGCCTCATTTTCGACCCCCAATGATTATGCAAGAACGGGCTTCCTAATTACCTATAAAATGCCCACTGCTGATCAGTGTTTGAGCATTGCCGTCGACTAATTACCCATTAAACTCTCGATGGGAGCCATTTACGTCACAGAAATATGGTTCGGTCATAATATTGCGGAAGTAGCAGTGTTTCAGCCTCCGCAGAACTATGCTTATAACGACTAGCGAAGCGGTCATTACATACAGAGCTTTTCGTCTCCTCTGAGACTAAGCTTTCTTTGTTTGAAAAGAGAACAAAAAGATAGTTCCATGGCGCGGTTAAATTCGGATACTCCGCGTTATTCTTTATTTTAGGTAGAAAGTGTGTTTTGCGTGAATAAATTTTTAAAAATTTAAACAAGCTATTGATATCCTTAGTATGTGAATATACGCCGACAGATCATAAACCCTTTTGTGATAATATACAACTGTGCCCATTTTTTTATTACGGGGAAGTGAGAATAGTCGGTAGACCAGTATCAGTGGTAATTGACATATTGGGGGGGGGGGTATTCGTTAGTGGTTCTTCCTCTACTTCAGAAACGACCTTATCTCATCGTGAAAAATATTGTCAAGATAAAAAAGTCAGCCCTTTTCTAATTTTTCCCCTAATGACCGCGCGCAGATCTAACCTCACGCGAAGAAGAGTTGCGTACACTACCGTTAATTTTTACCAGATAAAATTAAGAAAAAGCTATGAGCAAAGAAACTTTTAGCAAGCTCTGTAAGGAAAAATGCTTGTAGAAGTATCGAATTTATCGCGTTATTTTCTCTCTTTCTTTGCGCTTCATATTACTTCACCAAATTAGAATAGAAAATACTTTCATTTATTCTATCAGATCTTCCTCAAGAGAACTTGTGATATACTTTCATTTTAGCATCGCTTCAAGGGTGAATTTTGCATTGGCGCCAAAAGAGCCATGCGAAATATTGAAGACCTGGCGTCCAACTACGCCAACAAAACATGGCCAGCCAATCCGAACGCCACGCTTGGCTTTACTCTTTTCAGTGTTGTCAGCGGTGCTTTCGGCATACCGACAAATTTAATGGTTCTGCTCCTATCCATCTTCAGCTCAAAAATTAATGGCAACTACAAGTATTTCGTCGCCAACTTGGCCTTGCTCGACTTGATCTTTTGTTTTTCGGAGGTAGGTGTAATGGCTTTCCACGTGTATCATCGGTTCGCCGATGTACCGTTCACCGCGACAAAGTGCTCGATGATAACAGCCATTCCTTATGGCATTGGAATGAGTATGAGTAAGTCTTTTGTTTTCCTCGCTTCGGTGCGATGCGACAGTGAACGTGCGCGAACACCTGCAACTGTAATTCTTTAAAAAAAACGCTAGTCACAGAGCCAGGGAAACTAGGCAGTTCCTTAGGGCATGCAAAAAATTTATCTAACGTTTTATCACATTGGTAGGTGAAATTCGAAATCGTACGCATCTTAAGACAAAAAAATCAAACAGTCGGGGGCCTATTTCATAAAACTGTTGTAACTGCAGAGTTGCAGAACTGCGGAATTGCATCAGCGGCGATTGGTCATTTTCTTGTTTTTTCCAGTTATTTCTGGTTTTTTGACCATGCAATTCTGCAATTCTGCAACTCTGCAATTGCAACAGTTTTATGAAATAGGCCCCAGACGTTCGATTAAGGCAATAAATACATAGCAACAGGAATCACGCGTGAAACGTATCGGCGCGTACACTACATCATACCGATATCGCAGCCGACGCGCAGATATTCTCACACGAAAAAAGTTAAAGAACCCTGAAATTTTTTCACGAAACTAGTGACAATTTTTTAAAATCCTGTTTCTTTATTTCACTACCTTACTCTATTTTGCTATTACGCGCGTTTTCCGTATGGTTTTTTTGGATTTTATAGTTTTAAAGCACACGAACAGGATAATAAATCGGTCTGTATTGGCGTGATGGGATCACACTTCCAATAAAAAATTGATGATACGTGAAGTCGGCTTGGGTCGGGCAGTTGATTATTCGTTGCTCTTTAAAGTGAGAACCGATCTAAAGAAATTGGTACTTAGTGAAATCTGCCGGAATTATGTCATCAGTGTAATTGTAGCATTTTTACTTAGGAAAAATGTTATCAGTGATTTTTAAAGTGTCTTCATTTAAGTAAAAATGATATCTGCATTTCCTTTTTTAGGTTTTGCGCTTCCTCTAACGTCAATCAATCGATATTTTGTGATTGCGAGGGATAAAGATGAATGGTTCGATAAAAAACGAATTGCACTCTTATGCTTGGCTTCATATATTCCGATGATTCATCCCATTATAATATTGTTATTCGCGCCATACATAGTTTACTATCCCTATTGCAAGTTCACACTATACATTCCTTATTCTATCGAGCCATTTTTTGCCATCATTATCTGCATTCTCTATCCGACCATCATATTCTGCAATTATGGCATTTATCGAGCTTTGTCACTGCATGCAAATGAGGTAATGGCGAAGACATTCATATTTCATTGTCGAAATTGTATAATGCAGATTTATATTTTGAGCGTTCAGAGCTTGGCCCTTCGCAATTTTTTCTGCTTGCAGCGCCTAAAATAATGCACGTTGAAAAGAGCCTTTGAGTGTTTCTTGACAAGTAACGGATTTGGTTCTGTTGGCTGCCAGAATTAGCCGTCCGTAAACTATATTATACTTAATATTATGCAGTTATAATTCTGCAATATGCAACGAAAGGTCAGTTATGAAGTAGACGTGACTAATTTCCTCTGCACATTACAATGACCGCGCATACTCATTACTCTTGTTCTGCAGAGAACCATATAGGTATGAGGACTTGTCATAAAAATATAATAAACGATAATATAAACAGATAATGGGGACATAAATTCACTGTTGGATTGAGAATTAACAATAATCCGCTTGAACTTTAAAGAGTAAATGGGCGCCGTATCGTGTCTCATTGCACTAAAAATTACACTTATTGATACTTCAGACGACGGCAACGCTTAATCGTACTCCAGAGCAGCTGGCGAACGAAAAAAGTATCCTTAAAGCGATCGTGATCCAGGGATTTGTGCCTGTCATCACCGCAATACCTATTGGGATAGTACTTTCTGGTGTTTTTTTGTTCAGTTGGGATACTATGACGTGGGTCCTATTTGATTTTGGATCCGATCTGCAACTCACAACGGTAGATGCAAGCTGGATTGTCTTTTTAACGATTCCTACTTTCGACGCGCTCATCGCCCTGCTGGTCATGAAGCAGTACAGAAGAGCACTGACTTCCGTAATCAACACAATTAAAAGTCGATTTTCGAAAAATTCATTAGTTACATCGTTCAACTCTCCAAAACACTCTTCGAGTACTGACTACTTTAAGAATAGGAAAAAGCCCAGTCCATTAAGAATACAATGATGGAAAGAGACATGCCTTTGATAAACAGGATGTTTTGGCAAGATACGAAGGTATAGTCATGATTCGTAGAGAACAGAGCATATGATGAAACTGAAATTATATGAATTGCATCTTTGGAAAAGAATATTGCTCTGACTGCTGTCGTTCAGCGACTAAACAGCTTTAACCAAAGTCCATGATTGATTATCTGTTTTTTTGCGCTTGGCATAGTTTAATGTCACAAATAAGCCCACCTGGTTAGACCTAAAGAGACTTTTTTGGTTATTCTGCATGAAATATTATATATTTCTCCATTTTATTGGCCATATGGGTGCATATAGTACAGTTGTTTGTGGATATATCCGATAATAAAAATGAGGTTTAATTTTATTACTATACCGTCTGATAGTGCTTTCAATTTTTAGCGCATGTCATGTCAGCTAGTTTTTTAACAGCTTAATTCTATCGGTCAGTACAGAGCACAAAGAGTAAACGAACACAATGTTATAAAAACTGTTATCAAGCAAAATGATTATTGGAAAAGCAAAAAGCTAGGTAGACTGTAAAATTCGTAGAAGTACATCGTTTACTATCCCTATTGCGAATATACGCTTTACATGCCTTATTCTATTGAGCCATTTTTTGCTTTCATTATCTTCGTTCTCTACCCAGTCTCCATATTTTGCAATTATAGCATTTATCGAGCTTTGTCACTGCACGTCAATGAGGTAAGGGCGAAGACACTCAGTTCATGTTGGTTAAGTTGCAGAATGCAGATTTATACTTTGGCCGTTGCAAAACTAATATCCTCGCGCTTGTTTCTTGCTTGCAGCGTCTTAAATATTAATGTAGAACACAACCTTTGAGTATTTCATGATTAATAAGTTTTGGTTCTGTTGGCCGTCAGCGGCAGTCGCTCACGACCCAATTATACTAAAGTGCTTCAGCTAAAATTACTGCAATTAAAACTGTGCAAAGTGCAACGAAGAGTCGATTGATAAGTGGACATGAATAATAGCCCCCGCTCATCACAATGACTGATTATAGTATTTATCTGCCAGAATTGTAAGATTAGAAGTTTTAGCAATGATACCTCTGTAAAATATACTGTAATGTAGAAGGATATTTTTGGACTGCTCTCTTTCAATATTTGTGTAAGTATAAGTTTAATTTGGTATATTAAATTGGCATATGATATGAGAGACATAAATTTACTGCAGGATTGATAAATAATAATAATCCTTTAAAGCTTTGAAGAAGAATTAGGCGCCGCATAATGCTACAGCCATACTTAAGTTCAAAATTATTAACATTTCAGACGACGGCAGCGCTAAATCGAACTGCAGAGCAGGTGGCGAATGAAAGAAGTATCCTTAAAGCGATCGTGATCCAGGGATTTGTGCCTGTCATCACCGCAATACCTATTGGGATAGTACTTTCTGGTGTTTTTTTGTTCAGTTGGGATACTATGACGTGGGTCCTTTTTGATTTTGGGCCAGATCTGCAGCTCACAACGGTAGATGCAAGCTGGATTGTCTTTTTAACGATTCCTACTTTCGACGCGCTCATCGCCCTGCTGGTCATGAAGCAGTACAGAAAAGCTCTGACTTCCGTAATCAACACAATTAAAAGTCGATTTTCGAAAAATTCAGTAGTTTCTTCTTTCGACTCTCCAAAACACTCTCCGACCTCGAGGAAAAAACCAAGTCCATTAAGAATACGATAATGGCAATTAACATGTACTTGATAAATTGTTTGCTTTTGCATTTCGCAAGGGTCACATTTATTGAAAGTGCTCTCACTACAACGTCACAAGTTCAAGGTGAAGACATCTATCGCACACACATACTCAAATATCTCGAAAAACTATAAGCTAGAAGTCAGTCAATCAGAATTCTGTGATAATGCAGAAGGCGTATTATAGAGAAGGCACTTCTGGTCGCTCGTCGCTATCGTCGTCAACTGACTGCAGCTCAAACGTCTGCACATCGGTCACATCGCCATTTTTGCGCTCTAAATTAAAAAATAATAAGTCTTAATTTAAATCAGCACGGTAAGCATCGAACACGACGACGATAAAGGCGCAAATGAAATAAAAATAAAGTAATAAAAACTGCTGACCGAGACGCAGCAGCTTGAAGTGACTGCCGCGCAGAATGAATTTCTTGAAGTCGTCGCGGGACAGCTCAGCGCCGCGGGCATGGGAATCTCTGAAGCGAGCACAGTTATGATGCGCCAGTTGAAATTAAACGGTAGTAATGGTCGAAAATATGCACTAACTCTTATGTTTTCACACGAGAAGACGAGTGGACGGTATCAAATAGTTTATTCGGACACCGCAAAATGGACAGTATGACCAGATCTGATAAACGATATAGAATCAAATAGTCTTTTATTACTAAATGGCCACCACCGCGTGGCAATCATCATGAAATTAAGAAGTATGTATATCGCGAGCTGACGCTGTGATATTAACGGGCGCAAGAACTGGTACTGCGTGACGCAAAATCAACAATATTTTGCATTGCCTAGTTCCTTGTCGATACTTTTAGCAAGCTCTTAAATACACGTAATGGATATAATTTCGGCCATAAATAATGGTTTAACTGAATATGGCTGATTCATCTGGAACGTAATTTCGCTACTAGCGGAGTATCTGCGTTAATCACATGATCGAACCAATAGAGCAGCGCACTTTGCTGCCAATATGAATGATGAATACGGTAGTTGTTGCCGAAAATTCACATACATTACCCGCATTAAAATCTTACAAAAAATATCAAAAACGAACAAATCAAGACAGAAATTACGGAATTTTCGTTATTCAGCACTGATTCCTGCATTTATTAAAACGTCACTTCAGGATCGTTATTCTTTTTATGATGATTGGACGAACCTATATTTTCTGGAAAATGGTGGCTTATTGCTGATATTGAATCTCTCAACGAGCTGCTTCAGATCTTGCACGTCTACTTCCAACGGATTACCGTAGTCGATGCACAGTACCTAAACCATTAATTGGTTCACGCTTTATATATATCGCATTTACATCTCCCTATGCTACAAAGAAAAGCCATTTCAAGCAGGTTTTACAGCGAAAAATGTTAGTGATACAGTGAAAATGATTTATACTGATAAATAGGGCGACTGGAAGATTTTGACCCTTATAAGTAGAGCTGTAATGGCGTCGGGTTTGAAGAGTTGAAGTCGGGATTAGTCAGGATCGAGGTTAATTCCGAAAGGGGCGAGGGTTAAGGAAAGCATACGAGGATGTAGAGTCCCGATTCCGTTACAGCTCTAGTTATAAGCAGTACCGCTATAAACAATTTCTACTGTACCTTGACTTTGGTGGCGGAGATATGGGCGACGTAGCTGGCGCGATACCAGCCATTGTTGACATCATCAAAGACGGCGCACAGGGCAGCTGAATGAAAGCGACTGTGAGCGAGAGGGAGAAACTGATGCGACATACGAACGGCCAACGGCAGCTTCCACGACACGCGGTATTCGTGCTTCGCAAAGATCGAGTAGAACTTTGTCATTCTCTTCCGCAGCTCCTCTATCGCCAGTTCATCGCACAAGCGCTGCCCCCAAAAACACCACTCTTCCTCTTCTAAAACATCCCATTTGAAATGTAGCCCTGTCGCTGTTATACGCGACGGGAAACAGGCATCATAAATGCAACGGCGAAGCGGAATCCCGCGTAAAAGTACCGTCTATCCAGCTGATGCAGACTTGTTCAATTGTTTCAAGTTCAGGGTTGGGGAGGGCTGTCTTATTGTCGATTTTGTCGTCTTGGACGCGGGCGGAGTGCAGTTCGGTAGTCGTTTCGCCGCTACTCGTAGGCCAATCGTCCTCCCACTGGCTAGCATTCTCTACCGGCTCTTTCACTTTGATCTCATCGCTTTCATCGAAAGTCGGCGGCATGTGAGCCGACGCTGGCGGTAGCGTTGCTGGAGTGAATCCTAAAAAGCAATTTTTACCCATAGTACATTAAATAATCAATGTGTGTGCTATCTGTTGGAGCAAGCTAGTATATTCTCAGTTCTACTGTATGTGGAAGAGGATGGTGCTGTTAGACTTCAACGAGGTGTGCTTATTCGGCGACCAACGTCCCAAAAATGCTCGAATTCACTAGAACAATTGGGACAGAACCGCTCGATAGATAAGCATAAAACCTCATGACTGGTCAAATGAATTTTAGTTGTTCACTATCTAGGATTGCAGGGTGTGGCACAAACAAGTACAGTATTTTAATGGTTTGTCCTTAAGGGAAACCGATACATTCTGGTCTGATTCTGGTTTTTAGGTCAAGACAACAAAAGATAGGAAGCGCAAGAGCGAGAGAGACCAGCTAAGAAGGAGTTAATAGACTTTAGAACAACGTTTCGCAGTAACAATGGGTAACGGTATTAAATGTATTCGTTCTAAATCTTTTCAAAGTTCGAACACCCAATTACATTATTTCTTTGGCTACACTCCAACAACTACCTTGCATGAAAGACATGAAGGCTATGGCGCGCGCCGTGGGGCGTCGTTCAGGGGCGTTGTTCAGGAGAGCATCGATGATTTCGCGCGCCTCCGTCGACAGCGGCGTGAGAATCGGACGGTAGCGTAACGGCCCCTCCTTCGCCGCCTCCTCCTGAACGCAAAAGAGAAGTAAAAGAATTGATGCATGAAGGAAGATGAACACTCCTGTTACTAAGCACTGCGGAAAGACAGTGCAGACTGTCCGTAAATAAAAGACAGATGATCGGTCGTAGACGAATCACGGTTAATGCCGACACAAAAGGACAAACTGAGCGCGCGCTGAATATCTCGCAATGTTCAAATCGCTTTTTTATACAACGGTTTTAGACATGCCCATTAGGACGCACGCATACTGTCCGCAACATTTCGCGTACCATCGAGGCGACCGTCTGCCTTCGTACACGGATAAAATGTAGACAATCCGCATCGTCTATTCCGAAGTACTTGCGGACGAGGGTGTAATTCACGGGACTTACAGTGGTTTGTTCGGAGAGAAAGGGCAGCACGCCAACGAGCAGTTGGTAGAGGATGCACCCGAGCGACCAAATGTCCACCGACGTCGTATAGCGAAGACGAGCCAGCATCTCCGGTGCCATGTATGCGCGCGTGCCACACAGCTTACTGAAACATTCAGTCGACTCCTTCTACAGTTTTATTTGCATATCTTACTTTTACTTTACTTGACTTTATTTTAAACTTTTCTAGCATATCGTGAACTGCAGTCAATTTTGAAGATTTTTATATTTCTAGCCAGCCAATCGGCATGTAGACGATACGCTCCATCTGGCCGGATTGCGTTCTAATACGCCACACGCGCATGCACAGCATACCGTAGTAAATCAAAGCCTGTGCATGTAGCGTTTCCGCACGTATACCAGTCGGATGGGGCGTACCGTTCTCGTATGAAAAAATCTTACTGGAGCGTCCCGCGATCGTGCAAGTAATCGGCGAGGCCAAAGTCGCACACCTTGACTTGCATCTGAGCGTCCAGCAGCACATTGCGAGACTTTAAGTCGCGGTGCGCTATCGAGCGATCGTGCATGTACATCAATGCCGAGGCTATCTAAACATTTGTTTGTGAGCAATTATATTACATAAACAGAGTTTTAACTTTAGAATATATAGGCTACCTTATGGATGTTATTTGTACATGGAACAGAATTCTTTATGGCACGCAATGGAAGTATGTGAGGTCATGAGGGTTATACATCGCTGCTGCATGCACATATAAAGGCTGACTATTACATATTTTACACATGCAATATGTCATACTGTTGCACGAAATGAGGTATGTATGCAGTTGACGCCGAAACGAAGCAAACGAATACAAAGCAAAATAATCTTTATGTGAAAAACTGTCGCACACTAACTTCCGGCACGCACAGGGCAAAGGCGGGATGAAGTTAATGATTTTTATCATAACGCATGACGTGCAAGATGCCAGGCCAACGGCAGTATCGGAAACCGTACCTGTTTCAGGTAGAAGCGTGCCTCAGGCTCAGTGATCGTACCGCGATTTCTTTGCAGGTCCGCGAGCGACTAAAACGAATACTTCACAATATTTAAATAACAAATAAACAACGCAACTGGCGGCTTACTCGCATTGAACAGTACTCCAGCAGTATGAAGCGGTAACTCCCCACGTCCACGTAGCCCTCATAGCGGACGATGTTTGGATGCGTCATCTCGCTGTGAATGTCCATTTCGCGCTCTAGCTGAATATGTATGATAATCCATTTATATTCTCAGCTTTGTCTGTACTTTTTCGAATGTGAGCGCATTACAGTATTTGGTTTGGATGAAAATAACATTTAGCAGCATGGCGACTGCGGATTTAAACTGCTATACTGTACTTATGGCACTGATGGCGCAATTTTCGCTGTCTTGCAATTCCCCCCATTCAGCATGTCGTTTCATGAATCACCCCTGAAGCAGCCTATGAGCGCATAATAACTAACCCGACGTTTACGGTTTGGATGAAGGAGCTCCAAATCCTCCATATCGATCATCTTTCCGGCGAAACATTTGCGCGTTGACGCGTCTTGAAGCAGAACGCAGGAGGACGTTCGGCCTTTTCCCAAGAACGCGCCCCGATAATACTTCCTACTGCAGTCATTCGATACCATCAACGCGTTCTTCTCGAATGGCATCTCGCTGTCGCACTCCGCCATCTTCTTTCGATATGCCAGCTGCGCCTGGAAATGTCAACGCTTTCTAAATACAGGGTGGGCTGTGTACTGCTTCTCATATGATTTGCTTTCAACTGCACCAACTTTCAACCATATTCGATCATATTGCATCACGAGGTCAACTCGTAAAACTCGTATTTCTCAATTTAAATGGCAACTTCTGAATGCTTTCGGCGATATTATCACGGGAATGGAGCAAGAGTTTAGCTGGAATGCCGGGAACGGCTAAAAAAACTAACCGATAATGATGCTGAGCATTGTGAAGCTTGTAGCTCTTACATTAATAATCAAACGAAAATAGAATAAAATTCCAATATCACTACTACTTAGTTGTATAATATTCTCTAACTTGAATGAATTTTGTCAACGTTATAAATTATGCGGCCCACCCTGTATGTGCGATGACGTCATTCGTTGTTATGGGGACATTTGGGGTAACTCTAAAAAGCAATCGATCATAAAAAACTAATTCGAATGGCTTTTGAACGTCAATACTAATTTTAATAATAATTATGGAGAAATATGTGTTAAATAGGCTAGCTTAAAATTAATAACACAAACATTTTTGAAATGAAGAAATAATGCATTTAGCGAGTACAAAAGTCAACAAAAGTAACAAACCGCCTCGGCTGGTGCAGCAGAACACACTCCCGCCCAGTATTCCATCACTTTTATTGTTTCTTCCTCTTCGTTTCTATCCAAGAAGATACGACAACACTTTCAACACAGAACTCAAATTATCCTAAAGTTCCGTATCCTGTGCTTTGATTTGGCGGTGCGATACGGTAACCAGCGCTACCGTGTTCTCAAACACCGAGTACTTTTTTAACTAGGAATTACGGCCCATTAAAAGCATAGCAACAAGTTGACGATGTTTATAAGGAGCCGTAATCTTCGATTATCAATCTTGACATAGCTCAATACGGCCCCATGGTGTAACACATGCTTTAATAACTTGGAATTTATAACGCAAAAATGGAAGAATTGACAATGTATTCGTGGTAATCTTTTGACAGGCTTTGACCTCTCTCATTCGAAGTTTCGAAGTAAGCTCGACGCGTTATCATGACAAATATGATTAATTGTGGATAAGTGCATGTATCATCTGAGCTTGCTACACGATGCATGAATATTGCCCAACTGGACTCTCTTCGCTTTTCTAGTGTGCACGCACTACCATATCTGGATGAATAGCCGTAGTGTATTCAATCTGTGAGTGAATTCTAGGACAATATTTGTGGCAGTGTTGCTGCACTTGTGTCGTGACGCGGTCGGAATTGTAGCATTTCCTCTGAGTGAAATGCATTGTGCTTAGGAACTTACAGATTCAATTTTTCCAACAAATGTCTCAATGATTAGTCTGTATCTTCGGCGGATGACGGTAGTTGACGGACCACCTACGCTACCGGTCTGCACCGCTTGATGAACATAAGCATGCATAAAGGCACGACAAAGATCAGCTCTTTGGATAACTGCAGAAAAAATTGTATTGTTAACGTTATGTTAGCGAGGTAACAGTAATGTAAGGAATGCTTACAACCGAGTAAAGAGCAGACATCCATGTCACCGAGGGTAAGTGCCTATGAGAACATTCCAAAAATTCTAGGAAGTTCCAGCATATCAATTAGAATACCTCAAAATTTCCAGAAGATTCTAAAAGATAGTTTCTGAATACTCTGGAAGATTGAAGAATGTCACAGATGGCAACATTTTACTTTAACACTGTCCAATTGCAAAAAAATATTATGCCCTGTTTGATTTGGTAAGTGCCCTTATTAAAGTAGAAATAAGATATATGTCGGGTTAGGGGTTAATTTTGAAAGTTGGGAGCGGGGTCGGGGATGAGGTCGAGGAAAGCCCCGCGGGGATCGGAGGTTACCTCAACCCCGTTACAACTCTAACTAAAAGTACAGATTGTTACTTAGAGGCGACAACGCTACCCATGAATACGATAGCACCGCTTGAAGCATGTCGAATAGCAAATACGAATGGTCTGTTGGCGAAAAATATCGTAGGCTGATTAATCG
>NIUQ01002369.1:0-22872 GCA_002796945.1 Plectus sambesii
CGTCGTCATGTGCCGCGCCCAGTTGGAGGACAAGTACAAGTACCTGTTCCAGCAGATCTCCTCGGCCAACGGCGCCGACCAGAAGAAGCTCGCTCTCCTACTCTACGACCTCATCCACGTACGACTTGTTGATTATTCTTATCACTGTTATCACTTTCCTTGTTAATGATGATAATAATGATACTAAATTTATCACTAACCTAATCATTACTCTTATCACTGATCTTATCATCATACTAACTATTACCATAATTATTATTATGATACATCATTACAGATTCCCAAGCTTCTTGGGGAAGTGGCGGCGTTCGGCGGTTCGAACGTGGAGCCGTCGGTTCGATCGTGCTTCGAGCGCGTCAAGTTCGCGCACGAGGTGTCGCTGAAGTCGTTCCTCGAGTGGCTCAAGTGCGAGCCGCAGTCGTTGGTGTGGATGCCTGTGCTGCATCGCGTAGCCGCCGCCGAGACCGCAAAACATCAGGCGAAATGCAACATATGTATGTCATCTCATAAGCCACCTCTTTCTCTATTACATTCTCTCTTTTAAGGCAAAATGTTCCCCATCGTTGGCCTTCGCTACCGTTGCCTCCGCTGTTTCAACTTCGACATGTGCCAGAATTGCTTCTTCTGTCAACGCACCGCCAAGAACCACAAGCTCACGCATCCCATGCAAGAATACTGCATCGCTGTAAGTGTTTTAGCAGCAATGTTCCGCTCTTAGACTCAATTGTTCTATGTTAGTTGTATTCGAATTCTTTCCCTTTTTTACATAAATATACCCTTATATGCTTTGCTCTTTACATATTAATTTCAGACGACATCGGGAGAAGATGTGCGCGACTTTGGCCGCGTCATGAAGAACAAATTGAAGTCAAAGCGCTACTTCCGTTCCCACCCGCGCATCGGCTATTTGCCCGTGCAGACAGTGGAAGAGGGCGCTCCGATCGAATCGCGCTCCACCACTCCGGCCAACCCCGCCACTGCGCACCTCCATGGACATGTTGAAGTGTTCGCAGAGCGGTACGCTTCACTTTCATTATTGCTTTTTTCCTTTATTTTGATATCTTTGCACAAAGAAATTTTTTTGTACTGTTACTTGGGGACCGGCCAAAATTACTGGTAAGAGAGAATTCTACTCTATTGCAGATCGGAGCGAGATGTGGGTAAACATAGATCGATCCCTTAGGGATGATATGTACCGTTACTCTATCAATTACTGACCTAAATAAGGTCGTCGCTGAACAGTTAAAACTTTCCATACCCCATCTGATCTGAACATTCTAGGTTGGCGCGGCTGGAAAAGACGCAGTCGCCGTCGGTCAGTCCGCAGCGGCGCACCGTTTCGCACGACGAGGAGCACCGTTCGATCGCCAACCTGAGCAACAGCTTGGCTCGCCCGACGAACGGCGCCAACGGCCAAATGAACGGCTCGATGACGACGCCCACCTCCCCGTTGATGCCTTCCACCCCCCGCTCGCCCGCCCAGATCGTCTCGCAGATCGACCACATGCAGAAAGAGGAGCTCGACCAAATTCTTCGTCAACTCGAATTGGAGAATAAGTGCGTCGACGTTTTATTCGAATTTTTCATGATCAGTAAACGTAAAATGTGATGGCTGAATAGGGTGAACTGCTTCAAAAGTTAACAGTTTTATTATTTATTGTACGTAGGAAGAGAGAATCGATTTTGATTTTTTTGGCAAAAAGTGGTGTCTCAACACGAAAGTGACGTCTTGAGATATTTGAAATGACGAGCTACGGTATGCACCTCTTTACTGATGAAAAGAGTTTGAGCATAGTAGTGATAAAGAAGATGGACTAAATAGATGGGACTAATGGTTGGGTTTAGACAGCTGCAACAGGAGTACCAGCGACTGCGCGGCGCGCCTCTGCAGAGTGCCACTTCGACGCCGCACCTGATGACGAATGGCTCGCTGCAACGATCGCGAGCGCACCAGCCGGCGCACATCGGTTCTTCGAGTGGTCGCTCCATCGGCTCCCTCCCGCGCCATCTGCCGTCGGACGCCATGCGCGATCAAGTAAGTACTGCTAAATTGGCACTTTGCCAAATTCTTACTGTACTCGTCGGCACTTTGTCAAATTCGTACTGCACTCGTTGATACATTTCCAAATTCGTACTGTACTCGTCGGCACTATTAGAAATTAGCTCCACATATGTTTTGGCTTCGTTGGCACCAAATTCTCTCCTCTCTTTTCAGACCGTCCTCAGTGAAGAGCACTTGCTCATGGAGGCGCGCGCCTTGCGCATGCACAAGCAGAAGCTCGAAGACCGCAGCCGTGTGCTCGAGGACCAGAACCAGCAGCTCGAGACCCAGCTGTTGCGCCTGCGCAAACTCATAGACGATGTAAGTGTATCCGACGGTCTGACTGTCGCTGAATCGTTCCCTTTATTGATGCTGAAATCTTTGGTCGACGATGGGCTGGTTTCACATCGTCTATTTCGGTTTAAGTCGAACTTTGGCGGTTTACTGCATTAATTACGAGTTTAGATATGAAATTGGCTCAAAATTTTCGATCCAAATCCTAAAGAGCGAAAGTTCTAAATATGTACGGCCTAAACGCGTCAGGTCTAAGCAAAGCATAAGTATCAAAATATGTGGTCAATCTGCGATACTTGGAGCCGCTATATAAGGCGATTTGTCCTGTTACCGTAATCGTCACTCGTTGCAGCAGCACATTCCCGACGTGACCGCCGTGAACGGAGGGTTCGGCAGTCCGTTCTCCACTCCGATTCATTCGCACAACGCCTCCATGCAGCGAAGCTTTCACTTGGCGGCGCCCGCAGGAGACGAAACTGGTACGGCAGCCTTTTCGGCGCCTTTCTTTACTTGGAAGCCAATATTGGTCGCACAATGAAAAGTTTTGCCGCGATTTTTAAATTTAAAAATCGAATTTCACCAGGAAACGTTGCTGAATCCAGTACTTTTCTCTCTTTTTCTCTGAGCGCATAAAATTGCATTTAACAATTCCCCTAAATGCGCGATAACTATATACATTGCGGAATCTTTTATTTCTTTTACTTATCATAAGATTTGGAGTATCCATTAAAGAAAATTATTTGCAGACGCGTCAGTCCGCGACGATCAGATGGCAGGGCGGATAGAGTCGCTAATGTCGACGGCTCAGGACCTCGGCAGGGCGATGGGGACTTTTGTCACAGCCGTTACCTCCGACGACGAATTCTCCGCCTCCGACGACGAACGATGACGAGCTTTGTCTTCTGCTTTTTCGTCCGCTTTCTCCACTGCTCCAACGCTCCGCGTCGACTTCTAATGCTATTGCGAAGTGCAGTTTTTACCGCAACGTGTCTTACTTTGTTCATTATCTTTTCGAATTTTTATTGTTGACACACAGCACAGAGAGCCTTAGATGCGTTTTATCAATTGACTTGGTCTGTTACCGTTGTCATTCGTGCTGTTTATTTGTACAAGCTGTGTGGTGCTCGCGAACCTATGTGCTTTTGCATTTGAGGATCGCGTCTTCCAAACGAACTAAACTTATTCCAATATCATGGTGCTATCGACAGAATCGAACATACTGCAAAACTTTCGAGTTAAAATCTGAGTTGCAACGCAAATTACAATGCATTCAAGGCAACATTTCACATGCTCGCCTACACTTTTGAAACACGTGGAGTGTGTCAGCGCTTTAGCAAAGCGAGATGACGCAGATCGAAATAGAATAATTAGATCTACATCACCTTTTTCTCCGTCGACTCTGCTCAGTCATATTGTTCGCGAAAACCGAAGAAACCAACGAAACTAAATGCAGTTTCGTCAGTGCAAGTCGTGATTGCTGGGTACAAGTTGCTTTATTGAACAATTTATAATGTACTACTTTCAGCAGAATTATTTGAATGCTTCCAGCTGCACAATATGCATAATAAATTTTGCGAATAAATCGCTAGCTTTGAGCTTTGTCTTTTCACTCAGTAAATGTTACCGAGCCCTGTGACGCTTAGAGGAGCTATCGAAACATGAGTCGCGAAAAGCGAACAACTGAATGCCAGAAATAGATGAGAAAACGAATGATTGAATGTTAAAGATAGATGGAAAAGCGACTTCAGGGGCCAATTTCATAAAAGTGTTGAACTGCTGAGAACTGAGAAATTTAGGCGCACGCCGATTGGTTGAAATGCAAAGCTGACCAGTCGGCATGCGCCTCAATTCTCAATTCTCAACAGCTGGACAGTTTTATGAAACTGGCCCCAGAGAGCGCTTTTTTCCCTAATATAATCCAGCGTCTCATCTAAGCAAAAGGAGTAATTGGCCCCTAATGGACCATCGAGACCAAGCTTCAATTAAGATGACGCACGATTGATGGAGACGATATAAAGGTCAAAAGGATTCTCGATGATGCGAACTATCGGCACGCGCGCCCAAGGACGCGCTACCTTGCATGAATCTTGTGAGAGCGGGCTGCGCTAGTAGGAAGCTGAAACCTCCATTAGGCTGAAACGTCCACTGGGCCGAAACGTCCACAAGGCCACGTCAGGCTAATTAAAGGGAGGCCGCGCCGCTAAGCGGAGCTAATTATGCTGCGTTGAAAACAATAGAGCGCCGAAACATCCACTGGTGAGCGGCGGGTACGCTGTAAGGTCCACAGAGGCAGCTTAAAGAATGCCAGCTACTTCTATGGTTTGCTGAAGATGGCCGCACACATATAACTGCATCGTTCATTCACTCCACTTTGGCGCCGAATATTTTTATGATGCGCGGCGTGTCGTACGCTCAATCTTTTGTGTCGACTATGGATGACCTACAGTAACGTCATGCCGTAACTCAGCGATGCATGGCGTTCAATGGACTGTGCACATATGTGGCATGCCGCACGCACGGCAAAGCATCATTATATGCTTGGAGCAATGCTAAACATTGCATTACTTTATGAGGATAGCATTTCGAGGGATGAAGTTTGTCCCGTGGACCTCATCGCTTTTTCAGAACACTCTAAATTACATTGATTGAGTTATCGCCATTTGTATCTTGTCTCAACAGTTGTGAATTTTTTGTTGACTTTAACGAAATTATTACTACTTTCTTCAACTACTCTTAACTGCCTTTGCCTCCTACTTTTGATTACTCACTGCGTGTTATTCGACGATTCGTGTGATTGGTTTATTAACGGATGCTAAACTCACTTAAACTATGCTCGCTTCTCTGTTGTTAAATCTTCATGCCTTAGCTTACAATTCAAATAACTTTTAATCTCAGCGCATTTTCTGATGAAAGATTACACTAATTAAGTGGTGATCTCAACTCCTCATGGACTTTTTCAGCGCACCCCCCGCCGAACAGTGGACGTTTCGGTGCTCTAATCATCCAATTCTATATTTGGTACGTTAATTGGCTAGCTGTGGACCTTTCAGCCCAATGGACATTTCGGCCTAACGGACTTTTCAGCTCGCAACCATGCGAGGCTACTGATCATCTGTTGCTATGCAGCACAAGCGCGAGAGCGTTCTGTGTCCTAAGTTTGTGGGCGGAGTTACGTATTAACAACGAACTGTCGAAGCTTTCGCGGAAAAAACGAGATGCTTTTGCTCTGTTTCATCATTCTAAGTTACTCCTATGCCAAATGTTCATGTTGTGCAAAAACGTTCAATATTTGGATTCCTCTCGCAGCCTTAAGTAAATGTGCCCATAATGAAGCTTAAATCGCGCATAGTATCGTATCTTGCTAGATTTCGACCAATTTGTTAGAAACAGACTCAGGTGTCTGGGGCGTTTGCGGTCTTATAGCTAGTCACATGTAGCAAATCTGCTATTCATCTGCGCAACGTTGTTTTTTTAGTTCAATCAATGTATTGCTCCATATTTGCGGTTTGGGTGGTGCAAGTTTGAATGGGGCAAAGGATAATTAGAATGTTACGCGCGCGATCTCATCGTATTTTATATGGGAGAGAGGAAAAACGAAGTAAAATGTTCGTTTTATGATGAAATATTCCGTGTGTCACATTTTAGCTTTACAAGACCACAGCGTGAAGCGATTGGGCTTTATTGAGTCTTAATTTACTCTCCGTGGAAGCTTTTGCTTGTCATGTAATATTTAATCAAAGCACAGCATGTTGGCTTTGTTGTACGCTAAATCCTGTATGATCTCTTTCAATCCACTATTCGTTTTTTTAAGCCACACTGAATTCCTTAAGCTTTGTGGTGCATGAAATGTTTCATCCTTTGTGTCACTTATCTTTTCTTTCGTGCATACGTTAACATAGTCCAATGTTAGTAATAAGACAGCGCAGACACGCGCGACTGATTATACTATCTGCGAATAAAAAATAATCGATCGATCATTGACGAGTGATAGCCGATGCCGACGTACACGATCGAAATGTACGTGCCATCGCAGTCAGATTGAATGTGATGAATTTGGCTATATTCAAAGTATTTGTTTGTGCAATCGTTCAGAATACACCCCTTTGGTCGCGCGAAAACTGTCAGTAGTCATCCGTGCATCGATTAGAGTTTGAGATAATCGCTTATCATTTTTTTACAGATAGAATGATCAGTTTTTGTTGTCTTTAATGCATTCTTTACGGAGCGGAAGTGTATCTAAACCGAGCATTAATCTTACAGAAGTGCAAAACAATGGGGAGAGTAGCTGTGATTATCGGTTGGTCGACAACAATCTTCTCCCTGGTGACGATTCCGTTCCACATTCTCTTCCTGTGTATGCAGATTAAATACAGAAATACTACCGATTTCAATCACGCCTTCTACAAAATTTTGATGTCATTATCGGTCGCTGACATATTGCAACTGATGGTGTCCGAATTCGTGAATCAGTTTCTCACTTTTCACGGTTGGGTGGCGGACTTTTGCCTGAACGTTTTGGGTGACTTTGGCGCCCACGTCATCACAATGATATTTTGGGGAACGGCAATGGCGCAGGTTTTGACAGTGGTTTCAGTGGCCATCAACCGCTTCACCGCTTACGTGTATCCGCTGCAATTCGAAACGGTACGTTGGGGGATCGATTTGGGTGCAGTGGTGGTGAAACAAATTACTAAGTTTAGTAAAATTGTCCCAATTCCACATAACTGCTAACATAGGTGAGCGAGGAATGTTTCAGAGGACGTTCACGCCTGGACAGAGACTTTGATTGAAGTGTGTATTCAGTAAATCTGAGAGTGGCTAGTTGCAAGGATTGCATAGAAATTAATTAGTAAAAGGCATCCTATTTTGCATCATTAGAGCTACTATTGGACGCGATCCCCTGCTCCATGTCAGCGGTAATGTAAAAGTGACATAATTCAAATAATTCAAATCCAGTTCCGGTTCATAAAACACAAGATAATAGCTCACACGTCAAAACAAAAGTTTTATCCCATACAGCACCTCCACTTAGGCGTCCTAAAATACGAAGTCACTTTAAACTGATCATATATTTGTATTCCCCATTGGAAAATGAAAAATTATATAATGTCAAAATTATTCACGGTTTTCCGAAAAACCGCCTCGGGGCGCTTTTTTAGTTTGGGCACTTTTGACAAATTCAACTTAAATCCAAAAGGCGCCCCAGTGCGGTCATTTTGGGGGGGGGCAGTTTTTCGGAAAAATCCGGTAGAATACACCAGTACTCTATCAGCTGACTTAATCCTTTACGATATCTAATTCCGACATAAACCGCTCAAAACTTTTTATCCTATATTAAAAATTGTGCACGATCAGTCGTTGTTGTGAGGCACTGTTGAAACGGAGTGCTGCCACTACGCCGTGACATAGATTTATAGATCAGGGATAATACTTTCGCTTTTGCAGAAAGGAAAGATAGGGGCGCAGCCCAGCAGGTTAGCATCATGGTTTATATTTAGAAAAACCAGGCTGAATGCTAGGCAGGAGCCTTGCTCAGCAGATAATTCAGCACGTAAAAACATGTTTAGACAGGCTAGACCGAATTACATGCTTTTCAAATAGAGAAAATTCGCGAACTACGCGACAGACACGCTCTTGTATCTCAGTGAAACATCCAAAGTCTTGCAGTTAGTTTGTAAAAGAATGCTACAGCTGTAAAAGTAAAGTTACCGTTCGGTATTTTATTATGATTACTTTATTTCAAGTGCATTCAGGAATAAAATGCGCTGTAGATATTTATCACTATAAACAGAATAAAACAAAGCGACACTCATGCCTATACCCATACTTATCGAAACATTTCAGATTTGGTCCAACAAATCCGTCGTTTATCTAGCCGTTTGGTTGCCGTGGCTATTGAGCTGCGTGTATTTGATGCCAATGGCTACAATGGAGCATTATTTCAACAATTTTACTGGCGACATTGACACGCCTGTCGAATGCAAAGCTGTATATTTATCCTGGAAAAGTAAATCAAGTCTTCAGTTTTACCTCAGCTCTCTGATTACTTCAATGCTGGTCGTCACAGTTGTGCTCTTCATTCTGTACAGTATCGTATTCGTAAAAGCTTATCAAGAGATCAGAAAGGTAGATATCCTTCATTATGGCATTATCCAGTAGAATCCGAGTGAGTGCGGAACCTTAGTGTATGATCGAACAGAGTCCCTGGTGCTCAGTTTTTTAAAACTCTCCTGAGAACATAACTCTTTGAAAGAAGGCTCTATTATATCTAATAACCTCAAAAAAAAAGATTTTGATTGAACAAAAAATGTGATAAAATACAGCATGAAGTGACAGAAGGTCCAAATTGAATAAGTAAAACTCGTTTTTATTTGTCAGTTGAACCTCGGTCCCCACAGAGTTTATGTTCCAAGATTTATTTGACATCTACAGTGATCTTCGTAGTTGCGTCATTGTAGAAAAAGTCCCCAAGCTCTATTTAATAGTAGGGTTTTTCTCGGTCATGTACGGTAGTCATTACCTGCTCGTAAGTATAGCGAAAATGACAACAAGTCCTGACCATTCTGCATGCGAATAAATAGTTCCCTAGCCTTTATTCACCTAATTCGTTGGGACCACTAATACGTGAAAAAGCGACCAAAATAGTCTAGTCACTTCAATTTTGGTATGTAATATAACATTTTAACTATCAATAACTTCAGGCAAAACTGGCAGCTCTCGAACACGGCAATAATGGAATACACTATGAAACGGCGAAAATGGCGTTGAAAATGACAGTCTGCGGAGCAATTGTCGCCGCCGGTATGATTTTATTAACACGCCTTATATGAAATATCGTAAAATTTAAAAGAATACCCATTATGTTTGGATACACTGAAAATTTGCTGAAAATTGCAGTTCTTGATGTCTTAAGTGAAAAGACAAAATTATCATTACATTGTCAAATTACGCATTCAGAGACGTGAATTAGAGTTTATACTCGAGGAGTACTGGTACGTTCTTTATTCAAGGCGAGATGGTGAAAACTTTTCTCCACTAAGTTGGATGTCATATATAGGTCATATCGATATGAGACACACAGCATGATGAGCTTAGCTGCGCTTGAGGGAAGCAGGTCGCAGCCGAATTGCGGCAAAGGGCATCGTGGAATATTTTGGTGTCATTTACAGTAGAAAGACGGTATCAGGCATATAATTAAACCGTACTAATGGAACCAATGTCTTACTTTGCCGTAAACGTAATTTTTCCATTTAAAGCCGTTTGTTGATCGCCAGAGAAACTTGGGAGACTTTGGTCAACTTCTAACCTGATCTGTTTTAACCTGGAACCGTCAGAATAAAATATTCTGCAACAAATATTGGATTAAATGTTTTTATCATATGTTGCTCAGAAGTATTGCTTTCGTTACTCTTTGTTCATCCAAAAAGCGTATTCAATATATTAAACTTAATATCGCGCTAAAAGTGTAATTTAAAATAAAATTTGTAATAATTTTACAGGATTGATTATGATTGGCGTACTGTTCATCAGCGACAAAATTGTTTACTATATAAGTGGAGAGGCACTTCAATATTTTCAGTTGATTCATCAATCAATCATCGACTTGTGTTGTGGCATTAATCCATATGTATTTTTGATCTGTTCACAAACAATGCGTGATTGCATGTTCGAAATGCTAGGGTTAAAATGGCTGAGAAAGAAGAAATCTACAGTGGTACCCACTCAATGTTAGTGCTTGATTCCTGAAGATATCCTAGTGTATCAGAACTTGTGATATTGTCCAGATTATGATCCACGTCGTCTAAACGTTGTTGCAAGGCTTAATCTGGTTACTATAGTAAAAGACAAAAAAAGTTGAAAGAGAAAGTTATGAATAATTTTTTTGATGATTTTTCTGACATTGCGATGCAGTGTATTTGAAGTATCCGTGCCTATGCTAGCAGTTATTCGATCATCAACAAGTAGCAAATATATAACTGGCAGTGAAATGAGTGACTGGTTGAATTTTTTGACGAAGGGTGACATTATCTGTTGACACTGACCACTGAACTTCCAAGACCACCTCGATCACTTCTAAATTTCTAATGTAATACTCAAACTGACTACTAATAGTGCACAATATTTTAATTTATGAGTAATGTTACACGATAAAATGGCGATCTGAATCAAACAGATGCATTCTCTCCTATAAGTGACCCAATCAGGCCTTGGTTGAGAAAATAAACACTCATCCGCCAATAAACGCCCTCTTTAAGCCAAGCTGCAAAAATTAGCGCCTAGGGCGTTTATCGGAATAAATACGGTATTTCGCTAATTAATTACTCGGATATATTATCCTGTTCGGCCTAGCATCCTGGAATCCAGCAAATTACCGGTTGGTCAGCAGCAGCGTGGCGCAGTGGAAGCGTGCTGGGCCCATAACCCAGAGGTCGGTGGATCGAAACCACTCGCTGCTAATTGATTACCTTTTTTTGAAATGTTTGGTTAAGTTTGACTGAAGAAGGAAATCGTTCTGTTGACATTAGAAGATTTATATCGGTTTCGCATTCATTAAACGATAGTGGACTTTTCATACCGCAGACAGACTTCTGCTTGGAGCATCGCTTGAGGATCATGTTTAACTGTTTTCTGTAAACCAGCTAAACTTCTACACTCTTTCCGCCCCATACCCTATGATAATCGTTTAAAATACATCCAGACTGGCTCAGTGCAGTTGTTCGTGAAGTCACTCGAGGGTCATAAACACGGACCAACCGCTACTCATCACAGCCACATTTAATACTTCATCTCACAAGATATTGAATAGGTCAAACACATATGCGATAGTTTAATCAGAAAGTCAATTAAGCCTCAAACAGGTTGGCACCTCAAACAAAATGGCACCTCTCCGGGCGTCGTCAGTGTTCCTGCGACTGACCGCTACCGTTGCGCTTTACCTTCTCAACAAGCGGCGGCTTGCGCAGCCAACTATCATCATCCGACATCAAGTCGTTGTTGATGTAAATCGCGTTCTTACGCACGTGCGATGTGTGATAAAAGTAATTATCTGCAACGAACTTACTTGAATAAAGATATTGCAAGGGTACTATTAGCGAATTCGAACATATACGAAGGACAAGTAAAATGAGCTGCCAAATAAGTACGATAAACATTTGAAATAAGTGAAAAATTTTCGGGAGTTATATTCATCTTTTAATTTAAGTAAAGGAGTCACGGCAGCATAGACTGATCATCGCGATTCACATAGCTAAAAACTTCTAACGGCCTCGGACGAACGCCGCAAAGACAGCAAATAGCTCGATTTAAAAGGAACAGTAATTAGACATCCCCATACATATACCATGCGCTCGTTGAGCATTCTCAGTGTTCCTCCATTATTCGACCCCTGAGCATTTCGTTATTAAAGCAAAGGTGACACTATATGTAGAGAAAGTAAAAAACTGGTCACTTGATATACAGTGAAATTCGTTTATACCGGTTTTCGGGGGACCGGCACTTTTTGACCGGTATAAGCGAAATACCGGTATAAGCGAAGTTCGTTTATACCGGTTTTTTGACCAATATGGGCGAAAAAACCGGTATTAGCGAAATTTGGCTATATCGGTCAAAATTACCGGTATAAAAAATGGTCTCCTTTAGGGTTATTTGAATTTAAGAAGCGTGGCAAACATACATGATAGCTAATGAACTCAAGAAATGTATACTGAAGCAGTGCTTTTAGCAAATTTACGTCACTTGCGCTGATCATAATTAGCTTATTTTCTAAGGACAGGTCTAAAAATTTTTTGACCGGTATAAACGAACTTGTTTGTATGGGAAGGTATGCTTTGGGACCGACCAAACTTGACCGGTATAAGCGAAACCGTTATAAGCGAAATTTGCCATGTACAAAACATAGGCCGAAAATTCGGGACCGACCAATCTTGACCGGTATAAGCGAAATACCGGTATAAGCGAAACCGCTATAAACGAATTCTACTGTATCTACATGACTGGAGTTGACATTCAATCCTGTGAGCGTTCACTTGTAACAAGGTTTGCATTAAGGAGGTAGGCTCGATCAAATAGCGCTTTCTTGTTGATCACTGCGCGTCACTATTCCCTTTAATTGCATTTCATGAAAATCTTAGAAGAAAGCTCTTCAAAGGAGAGTTGATTGAATTTTATCGAAAAAGTTCATCCAACTGAAAGTCTTTTCAACAGTGGCTTAGACATTTGAACACCAACGGCGTCAACTAAAACGCAGCACAAATATCTCATTGACAATTAAAGTAGTTTAATCAGGATTCTCGGGGCGGAAATTGAACTCATATGAAGAAAACAAGGACATTTTGAAAACTTAGATCCTGGCTCTTTCGATTTTGCAGCAGTTGTTTGTCAATCTTTTGAGTCTTTAGCTTTCACTGTTAGCATGTTCACCAGTACGCCTTCAAGCTTTCAAGTAATTTACTCATCGCAGTTGAAAATGGTCTCTTTAGCGGCGCATCAATAGCAGAAGCGAAGATCGAAAACGTTCTTGCACACTTCCTTTGGGCGTGTCAAGTGTGAACACCGCTTTACTAGGAACGGACGCCACAGTGACCGTTTCAGTTGGCCGAGCTGCTTAGTTTAACGAAATATTTAAATGTTTTCTTTATAATTCTAGTACTCCAGTCTGGTAGTTTCAGCATTGTAATCCCTTCTGACGCCCTTCTGGTCAAAATCCGTATCCAACCACTCCCAAATACTTTGAGAATTCATTAGAAATAGCTCGCGGAGTGCCTATGTTGATGTTGTCCCATGTTGCCCTCAAGGGATCTTCACAAACTTGACTGTTAGGCACAGGGCTTAGTGCAGGCCTCTTGAATGCTCCAGATGAGATCATCTAATTAGTCGTGGTTGGACGAGTCGATGATGGCAATATTCTTACAGAGGTTGTCACATAGCAACGACAACCGATTCTCAGCCAATAAGCGCGCGCGCAAATCATGTTGGTGCATGCATCACAAAGCACCGACATCGCGCCGACATGCCAATAACTAAGATTCGTGAAAAATGCGTCCGTGACCTTTTTGGTCATTTTACAATCTACGTGAAGGAGTAGCGACAGCACATTTTGATCATTCCATCTCACAATACTATAAATATCTATCGATTTCTGGGTAAACTTTGCGAAGACGGCAACCTAAAATGTTTTGCCTCAAGCGGCGTTTTAAAACAGTTTGCAACGAATATTCAACTGTGGATCGATGTATCAGTGTGTTTGAATAGATGAAATTGGGTCATTTAATCAGTAGAAATTTTGTCTCAACAATGAAAGCACTTTTTGTTCCAGTTCAGGGTAAAATTTCAACTTTGCAACTACTGACAACACGCGCTTCTCTGATCTTCACTTTCATTACATTTTTTGTCAAAAGAGAACGTGCTTTAAGGAAAGACATGGCAAATTTAAATTATATGACATCGAGTGCATATTTCAAGGCTTCATTATGATTTGACCTGGATTCTGTGTAACTAATTCGGTGTTCAGTTTCAGACACAGCGAGTCTTCCTGACTGAACGATTACAAATAACATGTTGATGCTGTGAACGATGGGACATGAAATTGTCAAAACATTGAATGTAATATCATTATGAAGCAATTTACTGTGATAACTTGTGCGGATTATTATTTGCCGAGAATGTCATCATCCATCCGCGAAAGTCACTGAAGGATGATGAACAACCTTCAATTAATCGAAGGACGAACGTCACAAGAATATTGCTACCTACGCTCAAAACTGCATACTAATGCTCGCCTTTAAATCGCCAGCTTATAGCTTTTTTCCTTCACTCGGATAACGTTACAGTGTCCTGTGGCGCTAAGAGGATCCATCGCGACTTGCGTGTCTCTTATCCAGTTCTACCTACACGTCCACATTGGCAAGTACTGTTTTTTGTATTTTTAATAACATAGTCATGCAAACAATGAGAGTGTTAAGATTTCGCGAACATGAAATTAGAAATTAGGATGGTTAGTAGTGGTAGTGAGATTTTCAAATTCGGAAGCGTTTCAAAAACATACCAAAAAATGTTCTGCTACTCTTAAATGGTCACCTTACTCAAATATTGCACAATTATACCGAAATGTTGTACTTACTACAGTGCCCTCTGAATTTGATAAAACGATTCTAGGTTTAGAATTTGCTCATTATTTAGAACTTAGAACTCAAATAGAGAATTATTGCTTAAAGCTTGCCAAATTTTTATATGAATTGTCAGCGGGCTATTTCCAGTGAAAAACTTTTCTCGAACAATTATCCAAAACATAAGTGGGTAGAGGTGAGCGGCATGATAAATTTTGTCATTTGATGATGTCATTTTGCTGGTATCAATTACAAAGACCGGCTTGCAAAAATGCATAGTGATGCTTGAACCAAACTGCTAAAAGCAGGATATGAGTCGTTAAGATGAGGCAAACTACTGAGCGCGTCAAAAATTCGATAATGCTGATGCTGAGTGATCAGCCAGCATTGTAAATTGTTACTGGCTTTCACTTTAAGCAACGATCGATACTTATCGGCGTGGTAAAGACAGGAACAAGCAAGTATCAAGACAATGGGTGGGTTTCACATCGCGTACTTTAGCTAAAGTACGCGATGTGAAACCGGCCCAATGATAGTTTACTGATCTGTAGTGTAAGTACAGCTTTTTGACAGGATTATCGCTCGCACAATATGAAGTTTTCCCTAAAGTTCATGCGTAGGCGATAATATCGATTACTTTATGCCATATTTCATACATCTTAAGAACTTACTATGCTCGTGAGGTATATTAGACTCTAGAGGCGTACCAGCGACAGCATAACACTTACCACACTCGTTGCAGAAAGTTTCTCTAATTCAATAAAAAGCTGGTGCATGTCGTATACATGTTTTTTCAGAGACTTATTCACGTTTTGTTTGATCTAGCTACACTTGCACTATTCCCAGTAGTCAGCGCTTGAGCCGATTTCCAATTCCTATACTGAAGGTAAGCTTTTTAAAGTTTCTTAAGCACCATTTGCACGGTTAGCGCCAAAAAATTTGATGAAATAGGAATTGTCTTGACGTCTTTTCGTTTGTTTATACCTGACCAAAAAGTCCACGGACTGCGAGTGGAAGCGTGCTTTTGCGAAATTTAGATAATCAAGAATCCGCGAAAGTGTAGGTTTTGAGAGTTGAACGTGGTAATGAATTCATCGGTCGTCTGGTTGGCCCTTGTGCATGATGCATGAACACTGCGAAAAAATCGACTTTGTGCGAAAAGACAAAATCCTTAATATTTTTTCCCATTGCCAAATGTCGCAACCTAATCGATAGGTGCTTATCGGTCGAAATTGGCCATTTGCGAAGACTTTTCTTTGCGCTTATAATAAGAATGGAGCTGAACAGCTCTGAATAATTTACTCGGTTCATTCAAGAATTCTCTGCCATTCGTTATTTGATTGAGCAATAATCGATTGTCCTATTCAAAATGCCTCACTCTATTCAAATTCCGATTAATTGATCAAACCGACCACCGGCGTTGATACTTTTTCATCCACTGGCGGTCGAGTTCTGAGAGGAGAGAGATAAAGGGTTACAGGAGGACTAAGTTTGAGCAAACGCAACTTTCATTTCCGTTTTACGAAAAATTTGGTAGCTTTTTCGTGGCTGTTGGGTGCGCAAACAGCTATTCGCCATGGAGACATAACTAAACATACTGGACGGATCATATTCGCAAATTTAGTCTGAGCACAACAGTTTGCAGACTCATTTGGCTGCGATCAGCGGACTCTGTCCGCACACAATTGTTTCGCCCTTTAATACAAATTCGACTGTATTCAGACCAATGCTTTTTAATTTATTTTCTCTTTTAAACGGAAAGCGACTGAAACATAAAGATTGATGCACGAATCTATATTTCAGGAAAATGACAACGCGGCAAGAAATAGGCACATCGGTACGCGTAAAACAAATTACACGACATTTTGACAAATTTCTGCAAAAATGCACCATTCGCTTTTTAACACCAAAAAAATGGACGCACCTGGCAGTTGCTAAACATCTGCTCAACATTGCACTTTGGGGAATGTTATATCTCATGGGAAGTTATCTTACTTTTGTATTATTGCTACAACTGATACGGGACTATCAGAGCGAACCAACGAATTTGGAAATGAAACGCTTCTCGTATACTACAAAGGGAATGAGCGTTCCGGATTACACACTTTGCATTCAGGGACTAATTTGATAAAACTGTCAAGCACTGAGAACTGAGCAACTCAGGCTGAATTCTGCACTGTCACCTTTCAATCTCAGTTTTGATAATAGCACTGCGATGATATAAATGCAGAATTCAGATGCAAATGATTCAGTTCTCAGTTCTCAGCAGTTTTATCAAATTGGTTCCAGGCTGATGCCGATTTACTCTTTGATTCTACCGATCGTATGGGAAATTACACGGAAGCAGTAAACATGTTCATTAAAAGTTCAACAGAGAATGGCATTTTTCAAATTGATCCCGAAGCGATATTCGCAAAAGAAACTTACATCGTGGTGTGGAAATATCTGTCGATGATGTATGAGGGCGAATCGTTGACTGAAATGGGCAAAAATCCATTCAACAATACTGAGTATCAAACTGACGAAGAATGGATTGCGTTGAAGAATGTCCTTTTGCCTAACATTGCTGTATTCAATATCACACTGGATCAGTTGAAGTCGACATTTGATGGAAAGTTCAAGAAGTTTAGTGATCAAGGGGAACTTTATGATAATGATTTTAGCTGTCTTCTTTCTCTTGCAGACATGTATTCTAATGGAACGCATTGCTCGTCGTCCAGTCAGCACATTTCATTCATTGGAGCTAACCATCTCTGCTTTCAAGTGCGTGATCAGAAATTCACATTTGGTCATAGTCTTAATGGAATTTCGCTATTTACAATACTCAAATTATCTGATGATAGACTTACTGACATTTACAATCCTCAAGGTCCAGAAGGACTATATGGAAGCAATCCTTCATTAACTATTGATTTCAGCGGAAGATGGACACCGCCTGACTTGTCAACTGAAGTAATAAACAGCGAGTTCATCGAGTTTAAATTCGATGAATGGATTGATATTCATTTCATCATACAGCCTTCTATAAAATACTTGGCCAATAAGAATGGAAAGCGTATCTGCTCGGAAGAATACACAATGACGGAATGTTTGGACGAATGCCGAATTCAGCAGATTCAGAAAATGTGCGGTTGCTTACCTGCTACAATTTTTACACGAGATCATGACAACAGATATGAAATGTGCAGTTTTGAAAAATATGAGGAATGTCTGAAGTACGTGGGCGACGAGGATAACGAGTGCAAAGCGCAGTGTGTTCCGAAATGCGATAAACTGAATTATGAATTCTATGTGGAACCGCATGAGTTTTCATACTTAGCGTCCACAGTACAGTTCTACTTTGATTCATCTTCATACATCACTTTTACAGAAATTCCGAAATGGACATTTTCAGAATTTGTTGGCGCATTTGGTGGAGCGCTGGGCCTATACCTTGGTCTTGACTTTATCGTTCTTTTTCGATTCATTTTTGATCCAGTCGTCATGCTCATTCGTAGACATATCGCATCAAAAAATGTCGTCTTCAACACTGAAACTCATCAGAAAGAAGAGAGCACCGGTGAATATCTGTGGTTTGAAAAGTGTCGAGAATTCATTAAGAAATATGTTACAACCGAAGATAACTTACCGCGATCAATGTTCATCAGTTATATTGTCGAAAAGTTATTTTGGATAGTGCTGTACACTGCCGGCGGAATTCACACTATCTACCTATGCTATGGATTGTGCCATGAATATATCGTCGAAAAGCCTATTTATTCTAGCATAAATCTGATAAGTAACAAACCAATTGCATTGCCAGCGCCGCACCAATGCGCATTTTATTATGGATTTCAGGATACATTATATAAAAAAACAGAGTTAACCTTCAGTACAAGTTATAGCAACCTTTTAAGAGAATATTTCGATCAGGAAAGTGTGACTAAGTTAACATTACTTGATGAAGACGATTGGCCTTCGCCTCTACTTTTGATGGCATTAAAATATTCAGAAATTATGAACGATGTAGAGGCGGTGCAAATTTCCTCAATGATTGCTCTGAAAGACTATTGCGAAACATATTATAGCATTCAAACAGCGTATGACTACTTTTATAATATTTATGGTAAGTTCCCTTAAGAATTTTATTTGAGGCGTCTGATGCATGAACTTTTTTGTTGCCGGCATTCATAAATATTTTCGGTGACCACAGCGAATACCATAGCAGAATCAATATTATTAAAAATAATAACAGATTTAAGCTTTCGTTATATTTTTCCCTTACAGATCCAGTAGAAGTTGATATGAAGAATGCAATGGATAACGTTTTCGAGCCAAGTCTTATGAGATTAAATGTTTCCTTTGACGAGGTGCGCTTTAAACTGGGCCGTGAAATAATGAAACGGTTTTCTATGAGCGTAAATTTTGTGCGCGCTGATTCAGCGACTATTTCTCTCGTTAATGCGACTAAGTTAACGTTGATTGGTTCCGACTATATTTGCTTTCAACTGCCTTTTGACACCGTTGTGTATTCTGACGAATCGGAATATATCGAAATGTCCATTGATATGTCCAATTATATGTCCAGATTTCCCTTACTACGTTCTTCACATTTCTTTTTGACATTTTATCCCACCTTGACAGGAGCAACGAGAAAAATGACCGAAGATGATCTAAGAATAGCAAGAACAGAAGTAGGTTCTGGACATAACCAAAATTTGTTATTAGGAATTTTGGGACATTACCGCTTGTTGTCAGAAAATGCCAACTGTACCCCTGCTCGCACAAAAGAAGAGTGCCAAGCTATCTGTCGGATACGCTTAATTCGTAGGTTGTGTAACTGCACACCAGTAACTTGGCCAACGTTGCTGACTTCAGATGCAATTTTGTGTACTCTAGCACAATATAGACAGTGTAGTTTGAACTATAGTTTAGTCGAAGATCGTGAATGTGCTGATAAATGTGTTGATCCATGCGAACAGTTCAGTTACTTTTGTGAGGTAACAGATAGCTATAATGAAACGGCCTTCGACCTACAAACTGCTCCTAATTTAAAAATTTATGTAAAGGATTTTTCCTACATTTTATTCGAAGAACAATATAAATGGACTTATAAGAGCTTCCTCGCTTCGTTTGGAGGATTACTTGGTTTGTGGTTAGGCCTAAATATTTATACAGTTGTCAACTTTCTTATTATTATCCCAGTTTCGTTTTTTGTGGACCGTTTCGCCCGCAGGAAGATCATGCCAAAGTTATTGACTTCTATTAGAACGTATTGTGAAGAGCGCATTGCAGTTTTTGCTAGCACACCCAAGGGACAGATTTTTTGTCAAATTTTTAACTTGGATAATGAGAATCTTACAAAAACATTGACTGCAAAGTGGATAATGAAAATTATTCTAACCACCATATATTCTCTTGTTGGTATCATTTTAACGTATCTAATGTGCACAGATACTATTCAGAATTATTTCACCAAAACTGAATCTTCATACAACTTTAGGAAAAATGACACAATAAAATTTAACTCCTATCCGACGATTTGCGTGCCTCATTCTGCAAATTTCAATTTGGAGCCTTTAAATCAAAGCGCAGATGAAAATTATAACGAAGAAATGATTCAATTATTTCGCGATTTTGTTGCAAACAACAGCAGTCTGTTACTTGGAGGTATGACCTGGCCAAAGTCTTTCTTGCGTACTGCCATTTCCTTTATTGCATTTTGTGGAAAGTACGAAAGAGTAGAATGGTATGAACAAGTTCGCGAATCCAAAAATGACCAGTCGATATCCATTTCGCAGTTGCAATTATTCGAAGACATCCTCATGCATTTGGATGCGACCGATACAAGCATGAATGATTTGATGCAAAAATGCGGTCGTGAAGTTCGCAAAGATGACAACATCACGATTTGGCACCAATTAGGCAACGACTCGTTTCGAAATATTGAAATCAGCGAGACAACTTACATTGACGAGACCACTATTTGCTACAGATTACCATTTAATGAATTCCGCTCACTGAGTGAATATATCGAAGTTAATGCAAATCTTAATCGATATGGCATAGACGAAAATAATTCGTCAGATGTTGTTGATCAGGTTCACATTGATTTACTCGGCAGAGAAAACTATCTCGGCAGTGGTAATCTGCAGTTCAATTCGCTAATATCTATGAAATTTGGCGAAAACGCGAGCACAGAGGTACAAATGGAGGCTGAATATAATTCATTGAAGTCCTTCAATGGCATTCAGAGATGTTCTGACGGAATTTCACAGGAAGATTGCAAGAGATATTGCAATTTTGAAGCGATTCGGCAGTTATGTAGCTGTTCGCCTCTGAGCCTGTCAAATAATACTGACGAAATTCTCAAGCGCTGCTCTATGGATCAATACAGAGCATGTTTGCCATTTACATACAACGCATCAAAAGAGTGCATGTCCAAATGTCTGCGTCCATGTAAACGCATTCGTTTCAGTGAGAAAAGAGAATTCCTAAATGAAACTGAGCCCAATCAAGCAAATCTGATTATTCGAATGAAATCATTCAATTTTCCTCTTGCAAATGAAAGACCAAAATGGACATCTACCGAGTTTCAAGGAGAAATCGGTGGAGCTCTTTCGTTATGGATTGCACTTGATGTTCTCGTTTTTGTTAATGCGCTTTATATGACTGTCAGGTTTATTTTTCGATTATATTTTGTGTTGAAGCGTTTCAAGCAACAACAATGCGCTGCCCCAGCGACATGAGATGCTGACTTTTACGTAGCATTGAAAAGTATTTAAGCATGATTAGATGTTGTGAATGTACTGATGTTTTTCAACGTATTCTGTGAGAAAATTCTTGTATCAAATAAATAATCATTGATCGTAGTCGTAATCGGCCTGTAATCAGTTATCCCTGCACAAAACGCAGGTCACAGCACTCCCGCCATCGCCTGCGGTCGCTAGCTACTCGTCGCCACTGTCGGCCAAATTCTTTTGCGATCGAGTCCTCATTGCGACTTCCTTAAATCTATGCCATAAAGTGATGATGAGAAGTTGACAGAACTATTTGCATAAACTAGCATGACATAAGGCAAAAAAGGCGATCAAATGAGCCCTTACCTCCATTAAGTCGCTTACCCAATTTGGGCTAAAATGGAGTCTCCTTAAAGAATGAGTTTGATTATTTTTGTGACTTAGAAACTGCGATGTGTCTGCTGAAATATTAAAAAAAGCGAAAACGCCAAATTCACTTACTGCATACTTTTTAATTTCTGCTGCAAATATAAAAACTGTGTACACATCCACACCACATATGTACCAACTGTCCAATGAAAACTTGATACAGTTCGATGTTCAGAAAGAGTCTGTCTGAACAAATTTTTTTAACGTACAACCTCTATTGACTGAATACACCACTTCTTACTCCGTCCGACATTGCCCAATCACATTTTTAGCGAAAATCGAAAAAGTTACGAAAAAATATGCAATTTCTTCAGTGCAAGTCGTGATTGCTGGGTACGTAGCTTTATTGAACAATTTATTATATACTACTTTTAGCACCATAGGATGACTAAACATTCATTTTATCCTTGTGATAAAAGAGGCGATCGTGCATCTTGTCCTCGGATCTGGAATCGATAGTGCGGCCCTCATAGACGCCCTTGACATCAAGAACATCGCCGTCAATGGTAGTGAGCTCCTGAAGCTTACTGCGAATGGCGGCTTCCTCTTCATCGAGTTCCTTGAGGCGTCGATCTCGCATGGCGATGAATCGTTCTCGCTTGGCGGCGAGTTGATGGCGGAATTCGTTCAGACGGCGTTCCTTTTCGGCTTCCACTCGGCGACGAATCTGATCTTCGCTCCAGGCCTTTCGCGTCCGCGCCTGCTCGTCCTCCGGCAGCGGCGGCACGTGGTACGCGATCTTGAGCTCTTTGAGTAGATGCTCAAACGATTCTTCGTCTTCCTGTCGCAGCAGCTTCATCAGTTTCCGTCTGTGATTGATCATTTCATAGAGACGAATTGTCAGCCATGTGGGTCGCTGAAAGTGGCGCGTCAATCGGAAGAAACGATGCAGACTAATGAAAGTCGCAGCTGAGAGGATTGCGACTTGGCGTGTAAAAGTATACTCGAAATTTTACGATCAGTTAGGTGGTGGCCAACTACGCACCCTAATTGGCCATGATCAACCTTCTGAAGGCATCGTGTTCGGTCGCGAAATACCACCTTTTGTCAAAAACCATGATCAATTCTTGCTTTGACAAATGCAAGAAGTAGTGCAAGAACTATAAACTTTAGGGACGGTTTCCCTGATTCAGGCATCACTTCAGTTCATTTTTTAAAATTGCGAGCAGACGCTCCCCCTTGGTATAACCGACAGAACAAAATAAAACAATAAATACCTTGGGAGTTTTCTTGGCGATATCTTCGATCAACAGCGTCCAATGACGAATAAGGGCGGTTGTACGAG
>NIUQ01002370.1:0-22970 GCA_002796945.1 Plectus sambesii
GTCGATGTGAATTTCTTGTCAAAAGTGTGTTCGTCAAATGCAGCTATTTTCATGATATTACTCGACATCTGTCATGATAACAATCCTTTAAACATCTCTTGTTACGTCAGATCTTTAACCGACAACCTGAACGCGTCAAATCAGCGAGACAATTTTTTCGAAGACTAGAATCAAAATAAAATACATAATAATATATACAGGGTGGCGCAAAAGTTCTAATAACACTCTTTAATGTAATATAATGTAAAAGTGTTATCAGAACGTTTGCGCCACCCTGCCTGCGTCCACCGACGTAGCAACGGAAATGTCGGAAAAGGAAATAGTCAGATAAACTCGAAATTTCTTCGTCAGTTACAAAAGCGTCGAAGGCATGCTGTAGCACCGAAAGATAGCACAAAAATCTTTGCGAACTAGCGTTACATTAAAGATAAAGAAAGCTGGAAGAACGTAGCATAGCAAATAGTTGAGTTTTCCACTTGAACCTCATCGTTTCAAGACCACAGCTTTGTTTTCTTGTGACTGACGAAGAAATTGCGAATGCAAAAAAAAGAGGAAATAAGGGGACTGCCTGCAGAAAACGGCGCAATAGTTGCGCCGTAGAACAGAATACAAAAAGCAACTTCGATCATGTCTCCACGATAGGAAGCGATAGCGAATCAAAATGATTGGACGCCATATAACACACACATAGATAACCTCCAGCAATAACAGTGTCCGCCTTCAGGCGTTGTTCAGAAAATATTGGCTTTATGAACAGCAATAAAGTGTGCGCAAACAAGTGCACAAAGAGTTTTGGCGTTGACAATTGTCACAAGTCGCTTGCATCACAGGCTTAATCAGTACAGTTCGTGACATGGTCGGGGCAGGGTGTGAAGCGGGAGTAGCACCTTAAGCGCGGCGTGCTGATTGGCCCCGTCGATGCCGCGACGTTAGTAGACCCAAGAGACGGGCACCCACTGGGGACAAGCGTGTAGTTTCTCCACGATCACTTCCAACTGACGGATGGTTTCATCAATGTCGTTGTTGAGAATGACAAAGTCAAAAAAGTGGCCATATGCTTGGCGGAGCAGTTCACTTTCCTTCAGTAGTCGCTCGAGACTTCCGTCGGGCTGAAATAGGAGCAATTTGTTATAGCGCAGCGATCGATCAACGCTCTCACGTCTTGCAGTCCTTGAAGATTTGGAGCCGCGATAAACACGACGAACGGCGAATACTCGGCTGTACGTAGCACCTTCAGCGCCTGAAATGATCTATTTATGGTTTACAACTTAAAAATCATCAAGTCTTCAATTTGCGATACATTCCACTCTATCGTATTTTTTCATATTGATTTGACTTGGAAAGTGTCCTATAAATGTGAAAACGGTATGGATAGTACGGATCTGACCCTATCAACGTGCGTTTGTTAGAGTTTAGTTTAATGTTAGCTCTACTTGCAATATCTAAGTACGCTTAAGTATAGCTTATTTAACCGGCAAATTATATCTCAATATGTTAAGGCTCGATTTCGCCCAGTTAACGTACGCTTAGGCGGCAAATACATCTGTTGGACAAAATGATTGATCGAGCATATAGCACTGCATTCAGCTTAACTAAATAATGTCAGATACGTCTGATTTGCATATAGTTCGCTGACTGATTGAGATTGGGTGGCTCATATTCAGTTCCCATATGAAAGTCCCCTCGAAAAACATGAAGGACGCGCAATGGCAGATAGAAGAACAGGGACCAACCTGAGGTTCAACATCGAGAATAGCAATCTTTCCGAGTCGATGAATATTTCTGATGGTTTCCAGCTTGGTACCGTACATGTGCTCTTCGTGAGTACCGTACTCTAGATACTCGTTCGACTGAATGTCGGCTATCATCGTGTCGTGTGCGACGAAATAGTAATGTTTGCCGTCCACCTCGTCTTTTCGCGGCGGTCGCGTTGTATCTGAAATGGGTGATTTCAGTTTTGCGACTCTGCACTATATATTGTATGGCATGAAGAATCGCTCTCGGCCCAGGTCGATACAGTATTTATCATACAACTACTCTAAATTATCTTCTTTCATCCCACTCCCCCAGTCCACCTGTCGATTTGCACAAGCTGCGTGATCTTCTCAAAAAGCGAATTTTCATTAATATTACAAGTTATTATTCATCGCTGTCAAATATCAAATTTTTTATCAACTGTTGGGAGTGCGCGCGCGAATGCGAAAAGGATTCGCTCTTGAGCGCGATGCATTTCTGACTGCGAAAAAGTTGAAAAGACTGACGAGGTATGGGATAGGCGAAGCGGTCGGAATGGCGTTGAATGAGAGTGTTCTTGATGTGCCGTCGACCGACTCCGTGCGCACCAAGCAAGACGAGCGTCTTCCGCCGGTAGGACGGTAGCCGGACCACCTCCTCATAAGTGACGAGGTCCAGTTGGTCAAACAGCGCCGAGTGCTTCTGCAGGTACTTCGTCGTGTAATACTTCTTCTTCTTATTGAACCACATGCAGTGCGCTGCAAGGAGCGAAGTTGGTATTACACTCGTAGCAAACTGAACGGGCAAAAATCTACGCTGTCTTGTCTCCTTTTATTTTCGCTCTCCTCCCTCAAATTTACTTCACACCACTCTTTGGATCGGAAAGCCTCCAACAATCTCATTTGATATTAGTTATTTTTTGCTTTAGCTTCAAATGAAACTCCGAAAGTTTTGAAAGAAAAACATTTCGCCATCTACAACCCAAATAGCACGACAGCGTGGAAAATTGCATGCATATGGAATAATTAATTGCAATAAAGGGCCCAGGGGCTTTTAATCGGAAAACCCGGGACATAATTCTATTGCTTATTGTATTGATCGTATCGAGATTAAACGAATAAAATATCGTACGAGCCGCAGCTTGAATCGATACATTTATAAACGCGACTATACCGATAAGTCGCGCACAATAGTCGGACTTGATCGTTGATCAAATTTCAGGAAGAACTAATGATTGGGGCGCATGCGTGTGCGCAAGTGTGCCAATGTAAATATGTATTGACTGTAAAAAAGCAATTTACAGTTATCTTTAGCGCGCTCCATAGCGAGGCAGGCGGTGCGCCACTCCTGCAATTCGGGAGACGGAATCAATCCGGCGACGGATGCGCCGGGAGTCGTCGTTCCCGACGCGTGCGCCGCGCCGAGTGCTGGAAACGAGGCGACGTAGCGTGCTTGCCACCAATTGTGGTCGTCCTTCGATATCACCTAAAATCGATATCATGCACATGAATCTCCGCCGAATTTCCGACCATCCCCTATATAAAGCGGAGCGCCGCCAAATTGCTTTGCCCACGCGATGAAAAATTACCGCTTTTTTCAAACATAAAGTTGATTGAGAATGGAATTATCCCTCACGACTGCACAGAATGGTAAGCACGCAAATGAGTCGAAGCGCCAACCTGAAGCACGTCTCCGGTCTTGAACGGCACGCCGGCTTGCGGGCAGGGAATCAGATCGTCCTGGACCGGCTCGTAGTCGAACTGAGCGCGTACGAATATCTCACAGGCTGGCGGCGCCGACCGATAAGAGGGAACGATCTTGAATGTCACAGAGCCACGCGCATCTCTCAGCATCCTCTGGAGCGCTTCCACCGATTGGTTCACGACGGACACGCCGTTGATCTCTCTGATCTCGTCGTTCACGTGCAATGTCGCTGCAAGACGACACATACGCCATTTATTCTGTCAAGCTGAAATAATTGTCGCATAAAGGTTAGCGATTTACTTACCTTGTCGATGGATCATTCCGCCGTGCATGATGCGAGCTACCAAACATCGACCGTCTTCTGTCACCTAAAATGAGTTGAAAGCGTTCACTAACAATAAATACAGTCAATTTAATTGCGTGTCCACATCAAATTTCAGTGCTTGCACTTATACTCTTGATTTTTTGATCAAGAATTAGACGGCTAATCATTCCTGATCACTGTATATCACTCTCGCCCAGATAAATCGTGTCCTTCCCCTGACAAAACACCACTTTTGCCAAGCATCATAATTTATTCTTGATTTAAAGCGCAGCAAATAGTAGTATGATAAGGTGTGAATTCTTGAAGCAATCTGTCCAAATTCAGTTATCGCTTTCAACCTTACTGATGAGAAAAAGTCGAGTGTAAAAATTGCAAGTAAATGCATGTAAATTACAATATCAAAGTAGCAAAGAACTCAGTAGACAAACCTTGAGTGTAATTCCCATTGGTTCCTCGGTGTTTTTCTGGAACTGAACTAGTCGAACGCGGGTAACTTGGATCATGGCGTCGTCGTCATCGTACGGTACCCGCAAGTCGGCGTCGTCCGGATTCGAACTCGAGCCGCCCGCCGATCCCGCCGAAACGCCCGGCCCCCCGTTCGACATGTAGGTCGGCACAGCTGCTGGTGGCGTCTAAAGACCGACTTTTTTTTAACTTGCCCACTGCGCTACGTTCAACGATATTTATATTAACGATCAAAAAAGCTTAGAGAAAAGTAAACGCATAGAATGCGAAGAAATTCAGAAAAAGGTAAACGACTGCTGCTAAGAATTAGTCGGCGCGCATTCATGCAGACAGACGAATGCTTATGGCGCGCCTTATGGCGAGACAGAACATGGACGAATAAAAACACACCGCCGCCTTCCATGACAATCATACATGGATGATCAAATTACCTCGCAGCGATAGACGCCTTGGTCGTTGCCGTATACCTCGTGCGCGATCACGTCGTGCGCTTGCAACACCGCCTGTAAGCGAGCAATTGTTAATTGCACAAATATACAAATGACGCAGGATGAGTCGAACCGCCCGAGCGAGATGACAGCACGGATAGTCGAGCGAAATAGAGCGAATGAGGCCGTGTTTGGGACCATAGTAGATGGCGGCCATTCCGGGTGGGAGGGGAGTTGGAGGAAAGTGGAATGAGAGGGAGGGGTGGCGGCCGACTGCGGGATGAAGCAAAGAGACGGGGTCCTGGCGCGAGATTTATAGCTCTGCTCGAGACACTGCAGGGACACTGACGGCGATGCTCCGAGGGCGTCGAGGACGTTTAATCGTCCGCGGCGCGTGGCCGCTAAAATTGACAATCGCTTCGAATGTATATTGCCAATTCGGCGCCGACGTCGCGCCCATCGATTGCAGTACGAAATCGAGTGCGAATTGCGAGCGGGAGCGGTACGGTTGTAGGGTGGAAAAACGAACCTGCAGCTGAACAGATGCCAGAAGACTGCGCAGTTCGGCCGCCTCTGCGCTGCGATGCTGCGTCTGGTCGAGATGGTTGACGAGCTGAAACGACGCCGTCAGTAATCGGCTCGGAGGAGAAAGGTAAGAGACGAACCTCTTGGGACCAGCGCGCCGCATCATTCTCGGGTGGCTCGGGCAGCGACGGGAGGTTGGCGATTCGGTCATACAGCTGCAAATCAGCCAGTAATCAACAGACAAACAACGTGTCCGCCAAAGTAGCATCGACTTTTGATCTCATGGGAAGAAATGCGAGCAGCCCGTAACGCTCGCGTAGAGAAGGTGGGCCCCACCCGACCTCGATCGCAATCGACCCCACCTCGCCCCACGGCTAGTGTAAATATTGGTTGGTGAGCCAGAACCGATTTCGATCGTCGGAGGGCCGTCCGAGTTGTCGCCGTCGGAGAACAGCGGTCGGTGCGGGCCATTGCGCAAGACGCGCACGGCGTAGACGCTCTGGTTCCGCTCGAGTATGGTCGGCTTGGCCATATGCTCGAAGTGGTGCTGATCGGTGCAGCAGATGCCGCGGTCGCTGCACGCGCCGATACAGCCGACGCAGAAGATGAACAGAAGGAAACAGCCGATGAGCAACGCGAATAGTATCGTTTGGAAGAAGGAGGAGTCCATTCGCGTCGTACGCCGAGTAGCGCTAGCGGCAGAACCCGCGGCAGAACCCAGCGCCCTCCGGGCCACTCACTCGCTCACTCCACCGCTCACCGATACGCGCGCAACCGGTGTGGCGCAAAAAGCGCCAGGAGGCAACTTATGACCGGCGTTCCAACCCGGCGTCACCTTCGCGCCGGTATGTGACGCCGGTAGCCAGCTGCTCACAGGCAGACAAACTGAGATATCAATCCGCGCGACTTTTTTTTACGCGCCGAACACTGTCAAGCAAGATGTACGGCAGACGCGTTTTCGACTTCCCTCGCGCTTCTCCTTCTCCCCCCACTCCCCCTCTGTCGATGTCTCTCTTTCCCTCCCGTATACATAGGAGCGCGCTAAGTGGCCCATCCAGCGCAACACGTTGCATCGCCTACCGCATCGTCATTATCAGCCACGTCGAATCGTAATTGATGCATCTGCGCGCAAGTGAGGGCAATTGGCTCTCTCCGCGTCGGCCAACAAGTAGACGTTGCGAAGGAGGCAGAAGCTAAACGACTGACCGGCGATTTGTGCGCCAGCCAGTCGCCGACGCGAGCATAGAGCTCGGAAGGATGAACGGTGTCGGTTTCGACGAGCGACGGCGCGACCGCCGATCTCGCTCGGGTTTCCGCGCCGTCGATTCCCCTCGCGCTCATCCTCCCCCCTCCACACCCCGAGCAGGCCGCGCATCAAAGTTGACGGACAAGTATGCCCAATACTAACTCGCTACATTACACCACCGTCAACAACCATCGCCGGTGGCCGACGAGAGACCACCAACCCCGTAGAAGCGCGCACAGATACCTCCAGCTCTACTGTGATCGTGGCGAGTCGGCCTTCGAGCTGGCCGCAGTCGAGGAAGACACCGTCTTGCTCATCCTCGCCGAGCATGGCGCCGGAAGGAACAAAGGGTAGCTGTTCCGAGCGGCGGCAGCCGTGTGGAGCGACACGGCGAAGGGGTAAATTAACGCGTTGTTGGTCGAGGACAAGACGAGAGGGCACAGCGGCGCGGGGACTACGGCGGCGGCGCGGCTCCGAGTCAGTCGGCGGGCGGTGGGGCGCAAAATGCGCGCCGCGGCCGGTCGGTCGACGGCGACGATCGATCCGACCGGCATCAGGGCGCATTAACGCCGCAGGCACCGTCGGCGCCACTTGGAGCAGCGCTTTCCACCGTCCCAAATGCCTGGACGCATCCGCCGCCGGCTGTCCTCAGCCACCCAGCCGAAGTCGACAGGCATTATTCCCCTCCCCCCCGCACCAACCAGCAAGTAGGCGAACAGGTCGATCAGACGATCTGCGGCACCATGAGGCAACATTATGTGTCGAGTCAGTGTCGTCGCTAGTTTGCGTCTTCGACTGGAGCACACACAAGCGCTTCTGACTAGACGCACCCGTCGACGAGACAATTGAATCGGGCCAAGCGGCGAGGGTCGAGCGAAGAAATCGCATTGGCGACCAACGGGGAGTACTCTAGCGGTCTGTCCCCACCCGGGTGTTCGTTCAAAGCGTCACCGCCCGTCGCCTCGTTCGTCAGTCACAGCAACCGACCTCGAGCAGTTCTCTGAGTTGCGGGTCGTTGAGAGCGGATGAGGAAGTGGCGCTCGTCGGATCCAAAGGCGCATCAATCACTGCGGCGAGCTGATCCAACGAGAGTAGCACCTAAAAGTGTTTCGCTGAGTTATAACTTTTCGCTGTGTCTTTTATAACTTCAGCAGCGCAGGTTTTGGTGTAGTCGGACTCGAGAGAGTCTATTTCACAACAAAACCATGGCAATAACTACTGCTGCAATTGCGATTGAGGTAATAGCAGCGATCGGTCAATCAGTTGTGACGTCCACGAGCAAAGTGATCAATCATCGCTTTGACCGCAAAAGCAGCAGCATCAATAGTTTGAAATGAGCGCCTAGATAGAAAGCCGACTATGGCCGTCGCTAACCCTTTCAACGCCGATCGAATCGGCGAGCGTTGCTTGAGGACCGCGGCGCGTGCACCCGTCGGCGTCGCAGGTGTCGCCGCCCGGAAGAGAATCGCCGCTAAGAAAGCTGTACGTCGAACCGAAATCAGTTACTGGCAACCACTTTGAGCTATTGACCGCTGCTAGCACGTTACTCTGCAAACGCTTGAATAAATTCACGCAACAACTTCTTTAATACTTTTTATCATATTTACTATTTATTTAATATTGAAGTTGCATAATTACAGTAAACGGTGAAAGTNCTGGAAGTCGGGCTCTGAAGGAGCGCCTTCCTCCTAAGAGCGTTTGCGATCTTCGCTAAGCACTCCGACCGATCGAAAAGCAATTTCATCGTGTCGTGGGGAAACATTTTTACGTTTAACTGACTAAAATAGAAGTTTCGACGGTTTTGGACTATGTAACTTCCATATTTAGAAAGCTATCAAACTTCAGAGCGACATTAACTTTTTCCAATCGAATGCTTACTATGCGTACCGAGCTGGTACGCGTACAGACGAGAGCGCATTAAATATTAATCAAGCAATTGTTCTCGGTTCGATTGGTCCCAACGCTAGCACTCTACTAGGCCACTCCGCCTCGCGATGTGTACCCACTTCGATACCACCAGCGGGGATATCGCCATTACATTCATTCCACGAGTCGGGAAGGTTCACTACCATAGGTCGCGATTATGCCTAAGCCAAGCCCAAGGTTAAAATCGTGGTTAGAATAAGAAAACTGAAAAATTTAAACGTGCTCTAATGAATTTTAAATTTGCAATATATTCTGTAAGCGACTGTAATGCGACAAGGATCTAACCAGCGTCGACGGTGGCGAGGGGGTCGGGAAGACGAATCGCGACGCTGAAGCTAGTCAGCTTAATAGGTGAAGAGTTATCCTTGTTGGCGAGGACGGCGCTGTGTGGACGGATATCGCGGTGGACAATGCCGCGTTCGTGCATGTACACCAAGCCAAGCAACAGCTGCTTCATGTAGTGACTGAAAAATTTATGATTTGTCACTGTCACCATTTGTGCATATTGAAAATTCTTTTTTTGACGCACTACTGTTTTCGATACTTCTCAAAAATGTAACAATGCTATTTGTTCTCTTACATTTCTTTCGTACTAGCCATCGATCATAAATGATGATGCAAACAAGTTCAGGTTCTATTCGAGAAGAAACATTATTAGCCCCATTTAAATCAGACGCACTTTAGTGCAGATATTAGGGATTCGCGCGTATAAGAGTAGCGAGCACTCTCCCTGCATATCACAGCTGTGGTCGAGGGATAAAAGCTGGTCAATAGGACAGAGCGCGCAGAATGCAATTATCTTTCTGACTCCGTGATACTAGAGGCGCCGGTGAAAAATTAAAGTTTATTTATTAATGCCGCAATATTCTCAGCACAGCTCATGGGCATTGTGGCTCGGAATTAGGACAACTTGCGACATTTGTACAATCATTCGCGACACGATAACAACTGCATTCTATTACGTACAAATTTATCTCATGACTACTGAGGCAATAAACACTGTTCTAGTAGATGCTAAAGTTGCTAGCAAGGATGGGGGCTTCGTGCTAAAGATGTACAATTCCGTAAATAGCGATTCAGATGAGGAAGTTATACTTAAACTATACTCACACACGCTAAGCGAAAAAGGAGCGCGAGGAGAATAATAATGCAAAATTATTGTAATCAACAAAGGCTCAAAGGCCAGAATAAGAAAACGGCGCGCATACCTTGCAACAGCCTCGCTATAAACGAAACCAGCCGTGGTGCGCTTGACAATCTCGAAGCAAATGTCCATGCCATCAAGAAACTCAAACACCATGTGCACACGATGCTCGCCTGCGATCACATCGCGTAGCTCGCAAAGGTACGGGTGCTTCAGCGATGCGCATACTTCCACCTCCTTGTCGACGTCTGCAATGAGTATCGGTTACACCTTATGAAATTAACGATATCGACAGTGTCCGTACTAAAGAGGAGATAATATAAATCGGGTCAGAATTATTTCAGCAATACAACAATGCTATACCCTTAAGGATATTGCGCTTAACTAGCAGCCTTTTCGTGAAAATATTGTAATTAAATCTGTTCCTGTTATAATTGAGCGATGGACGGCGATTGGTCAGTTGTGTCATGAGCGCGGGAAAGTTCGCCACGCGCATGACACAACTGACTTCTCGCCGTCCATCGCTCAATTGTTATTGAAACAGTTGTAATTATAGCAGTTGTATGAAATAGGCTCATGGGAAACGCCGCTTCTCAAACCGAAACAATCTCACACTGTACTGTGAAAATTGAGAATTGTCGTGGTAAAAATCAGAATACGCAACGTCCGGCAACATTGATCAATGTTGGGGGGTATGCATTAGGAGCGCTTACAAATATAGCGCGGCCGGAAATATCATACCTTCGCGAGTGAGACCGGCATTGGTGGAGTGGCGGCGGANAAATGTTGAGGGGGTATGCATTAGGAGCGCTTACAAATATAGCGCGGCCGGAAATATCATACCTTCGCGAGTGAGACCGGCATTGGTGGAGTGGCGGCGGAGGTCGACAGTCTTGACGGCGAAGACGCGCCCGCTGGCTCGATGAACGGCGCGATGCATGGTGCTGAACGGCCCCCTGCAAGTTCCCCCATAAGCATGCGAAAGTGGCATAGCGGCCGAAGAGAGCAGTGCGAGTGGCGAAAAAATGAATGAAGTCGGTCGCGAGTGATCGATGCGACGCCGCCGGCCGTGTTTTTCTTAGACAGTGACGACTCGCTGCCTAGTTTGTTGTGATTGGCGTGCGCCAGTCGAACTACTTTGTCAATTAACGACTTGGAGGGCGACCCACCGGGGTTAAGCAGCGGGCGTCAGGTTGGTGGTTGGGGGCAACCGCCCCTGCCGCTCCCACCCCAACATCAAAGACAAGGGACTGGCTTAAAGGTGCAACCGAGCGCAAAGTTGAAGTGAGTCCAGGGCGGCGGCGCGACTGCGGGTCGAAGCAGACACGAAAAAAATGAAAGAGGCTTACTTTTCTATAATCTCGCATAGTTCGTAGTGCTGAGCGAGTGTCTGGTTGACGGCGGAGGTGGAGGGCAGCTGAGGTTCGTCCATAATTAGAGAATCAGGGACGACTGACGACGACGACGACGACGACTACGACGACAGAGATGACGACGACGAGTAGCACTCGAGTAATGCGCGCAATCGTCCTCTCTATACGCCGGCCATTCAGCGCCGTCACAGCCGAAATATTCGCAGCGCCGACGGCTGCAGTCACACGCGCTGCAAAGGACCCCATTGAAATGGCAAAAGCGATCGCAGCATGCATCATCACACGCGGCCCGCGACCAAAGACTCTAAGCGCCAAATTCGTCCCCTCCGTACTACGGCCAACAACCCCTCGCATCGCAATGCATTGCAAGTAGGGCTGCGCGATGAAGCAACACGCGCAGCACGCCTCGCGCGAACAAATACGAACGCCCGCACGCGACAGGTTAACCGCCGGTGAACCGCCAGAAATCGCCGCCTTCCTTTCGGCAGCACTCCCCCGTCCCGGTTCAAGTTTGTTTTCGGCGGCCCGGGTCCGTTCAACTGTACCATGGCGCAGTGAACGAGACGGATGGCGCATTGAAATTCAATAGCTGACATGATTTGCGCCCATATAGCCAAGGCGGGCGTCTTTGGCGCGCGCGCGCGCGCAACGACGACGACGACGACGACCAATCCGGATGGCGAATGACGACGGGGCGGTGCGGCTTAACTCGCTTCATCCGGCAGTCGTTACGCGAGCCGGTCTCACACCGCCCGCGTCGACGGAAAAGCATCTGCGATGGCGATTTAAGCGGCGCGAGCGCGCGCGTTCAAACAAATGCGCCCGCTGTCCGATAATGACACCCGCGACGGCCGGTCAGCATGCTCGTCCGAAGACGGCGGCGATCGCGTGGTGGTTGCCGCGTCCGGCCGCAGCTATCAGGCCGGGCGGTCCCACGAAGAGCGTCGATACACGGGCACCGCGCAGTCCGCCGCCGCCGCCGTCTCGCCCGGGCGCGGCACACACCCCAATCGATATTGCTTGTTCGTGCCGCCGTGTCGACGACGCCGAGCAGCTGGCGGCCCACTCGTCCTTCTTCGCGCGAACAATGCTGACGAGCATATTAGCCGCCCGACCGCCGTGATCATCCGCCGACCGACCAATCGTTCCGTGCCCGCATCGGCCCGTCTGTCCGCATTATAGTGGCCGTCACCGAGTCGGCGCCTATAGGAGAGCGGACGACGGCACGCGACGAGGCGCGATGGGGCGCGAAGAGATGCGCCAGGAATTGCCGACGGCGGACAAGAAGAAGCGACCGCCGACACCGACCAGCCGGCCGACTGGCTCGACTACAGCGGCGGAAAGTGTTTACACACAGAAAAGATAGCGCTGCGGTGCGCTCGCGGACGCCGCCGCCAGCTACAGCGCGATCAAAAAGCCGGCGCGATACCCCACGCGACGGCATTTGTCTTCGGGCTGGACGGCCCTCTCCAACGCTTCGTTTGTTTACCTGCTCGACGCGCTCATCCGCTCAGGTGAACCGTCTCCAACTGACACACACACCGTCCGATGAAGAAGCAACGCCAGTGGCGACACTCATCCGACTAGCGCCCCCCCCCCCCTGCGAGACTACACAGCCGGCATTTTCCTACCACGCATTGCCAAATTATAGCGCGATTAATAGAAACAAAAGTGCGCATCGATCCCATTGGTCGTCTCATTCACTAGTCTCCAATTGAGCGCGTAAGCGACGCTGGAGCTGGGATATTTTCAGTCAATATGGCGCGTGGCGATAAACAGTCGCAGTTTGATGCGTGTGTGGCGGTTGGCGCAGAGTCATTTCTCGTCGATTGCGCACACTACTCGCACTTCGCATGGTCTCTCTAGTGATGCATTAATTAGAGCTTCTGTGCCTACAACCGCGCCATGCCCAATGAAAAAAATCAATACAAAGGCAGTAGTAGAAACAGTTGACAGTCGAACCGTGGCGCGGTTGATATGGCGCGCGCAACAGTGTACTCACTGATGATGTTGCAAATTGATGCGTAAAATACCTGCAGCAGCTGTGATGTAGGGAAGAACAGGACCGCCAGTTATGAAAAGATCAAATTACTTGCGGCATACTCAGATTTAGTGCTCATAAAGTACTTTTTTTGCAGTGGCGGCGTTATTAAATGACGATTGTTGAATAGTTTAGCGAAGATTGGATTTTAGCACGATAGTAATTAATGTTTTCTATGCTTTTGACCTTCCACTTTCGTTTCAATACGAGCAATTTAGTGAAATAAGGGACTCAAAATCGGCAAAGTTTGTCTATTTTTGTGTTATTATAAGTTTCTGGAGAGACTAAAACAATAGGGCCATAGAATTTTGAACGGTTGAAACATTTTGGGCGTAGTGCCAACGCATCTGATAACACAGTAAACGCTCTCGGAAGCGGAGACGCGAATAAAACAGATGTTCATCGGCGAGCAGCGTCGGCCTGTAGCGAACAAGTTGGAATAGTATTTGACAGCTAAGAGCAGCAGTCGAGAGCCTTCTTTGCAGCCGCCGCAGACCCATTAACCGCATCAGCTGCTTCTTCAAAAGAACGTCCCCATCCTAAGAGTAGATCACTGTTGCCGGTATAAACGCAAAATAGTTTCACATTAGCGACTTCTTTCGAACACTTATAAAGCGTCAAACATTCTTGAACAATTGCAGACGGACGAAACTTCACATATGATTAACAAGTACGTATTACATATTCTTTCACTTTGACATTCGCTAATTTTTGAAGTTCGATGCTAAACATCTGCCCCTGCAAAAGTGGCCAACAAAGGTCAGCGGCTCTTGGAACAGAAGACACAATTCGATGATCCATTCATCCATCTCTAATGCTAATCGAAATGAGAGCAAACATCAATTGAGTTCTTTGGTTCATTGACTTGATTGCGGGCAGATTCCAGAATGTAATACGACGTAACAAAATGATCCCAGTGAAGTTATGATTTTCAATGCGCCGAAACAGTATCTAGCATTTTTTGCACGATTAAAAAATAGGACAGTGAATTGAGCTCCATTTTCACAAGATGCTCTCTGCTATATCGAGTAAAGATCTCGCCAGACAAAAGCTAGCTGGATCCTTATCAAAATTTCAACCAGAAAACCATTCTAACTTACTCGCAATTCGTCTAATCTCCCAAAATAATCCTCCAGTTGGCTTCAAATCGAAATAACATGTAGCAATACAATGACCGTATCCAGTAATCGATGTAAATAGCAGCTCGACCAGGTTTGCAACATTGCTTTTCCGAAACAATTGCTCATTAAATGTTTGTCGTTGTTGGTAAAAGGCCAAGGATAATGATATTACAAGATATAAACGATGGCGATAACTGCAATTAAAGATTCATGAATAGCACCGAGCAACATAAAACACAAAAGGTTATCTTGATAGCAGTTCTGGATAATAAACTGTTAAATAGTCATTGTTACAAGCATAAGAGAACCATGAACACTAAGTAAAGATGATCAGGGCCTATTAAGGTACGTATTGGACGTGGAAGCAAATTCAGCGTTTTATCCATTACTTTATAGCACCGTCCTCAAGCAATTACTAGGGCCGGTCTCAGCAGATTTGTAAAGTTAGGGGTGATTATCCCAGAGATACTACCATCCCCATTTCACAGATAATTAAACTAGGAATACTGATAAATATTGCTACCCCTTTCCTCCCAGCTGGTGATGTCTAACTACTCTCGATGCTGGGATTTGGTCAGCATACGTGAATGCGCAGCTGGCTCCAATTTCCGATTTCTCACAGCCAATTGGAAGTAGTGACAATTTTAGAAGCCAAGAGTTTGATATGTCCGTTTTACAACTGGTATCAATTTTTCAATTTTCGGGACACTAATCAAACTCTTTCAGCTCACAACATGCTCGATTCAGTATCTCAGGGTATCAATCCAAAGCCCTATTCTACTAAGCAAATATGGCACAAAGAGATTATCCACTGAGAATGTTTAGAGACGCAAGTGAGAATTGATCGTGGAACTCTCTAAAGCGTACTTAAAACCGTATTTACTGACATAAGTATTAGTAATTTCTTATAATCGCAAGATTACGGCTCATTAAGAGCAGTGCAAGGGATTCGCTATGTTTGTGAACGTCAGTAATTTTGGATTACTTATCTGAAGATTAGTGTATACGGCCCCAGGGTGCTTTCCCGCTGATCGAATCGAAGGAACGAACGCTATTTCCTCCAATCATCGCCTACCTTTGAAATATCTTCAGGTTAGATATTGATTTAGTGTAATCCATTCACGCACACCTCTAAAATGCTTTGAGAACAAATGCAGAAAGATTAACGTAATAGTGCCACAATTCGACTTTCTCAAGCTCTCTGCCCTTTCATCGGCCGTCAGTTGTGATTTTCAACAAGGGTATTGAATCAGGGGAGAGCAATACGGTAGCACGTAAGTGCGCGAGCTTGTTTACGTGTTTTCGTGTTTCGCATTTGTTATTTTAAATATTTTCCGCAACATTTTTCGCAACCGGAAAACAACTGCGTAGTCGAGCATATGTTGCTTCGGGCTATCTTTTGGTATTAGATTTTTAAGAATCCACTGCTTTCGGGATTTCGATTGTTCGTTTCTCTGCAGAAATCAATATTTTGACTTGACAAAAGAATATTATAGATAACTCAAGCGGACTATTGGTTGCTACACTTCCGCTAACGTGAGCAACCATGTTTGTCGTTGAGCTGCTCAGAAGATACCAAAAATATGTTGCGAAGAAGAATGGCATTGAGAGTGATTCTGATACAGAGGACGGCGGCGCGCTCAGCAGAAGAGGCTCAATGTAAGAGTTTGCATACTTAATTTGTGTCATCTTTGCTTAGTTTTTGGCGGAAGTGCGCAAACAACTTTTGCTTCAACTAATCTTGCTTTCCACTTTTCCGCAAGCTTATGGGGAGCTAAGGCGAGAGCTAGGGTACCAAATAATCGAACCATCGGAAGCAATGTATCTTATAATGAAGGGGTAGTATTTATCCCAGTCTTCCAACAATTTATCAACTTATGTATCGGTGACCGAACCAAGCCATAAATTAAATAAATCGACCCTTACTATTAGTGCAGACGATTTATCGGAACATGCGCTCTATCAACAACGTCGAGATAACAGTTGAACTAAAAATAAAATAAATCTCGCACGATCAGGTCACTTGTAGACCATCCTGTAAATCGGAATGTTTTCAATTAAGGACTTGAATTTATACAAACTAAATTAAGGAATGCGAGTGATTGCAGGATTCCTCTTTCGCTCTCATCAATGTGGAGAACATCGAGGAAAAAGAGTATGGCGAGCAACTGGATTCCGGCGGATCCGGTAGAGTTGGTGGTTTTCCCGCCGGAGCTACTCGTTACGCACACAGCTATTGTGCCAACGGGAAGGAGATCGCGCGGGAGGCATCCAGTATTCGCCATTTTCAAAGCCAGGCAGTACAACCGCGATGATAATGACGAGGCTCTTCATCACGTCATCTTAACTCTCGAATCAGACGGCAACCTAGTCAGTATTTACCGCTCGAACTCGTATCAGGAGACATTCGATCTGTACCAGAGCTGTGTCGCTTGCGACCAGCTGTTCTACTTGCTCGGTAAGTGGTGTATGTTTCCATGGCCGGAACTTACACCCCGCCAAATAAAAATATCGCCTGACAGGCGCTTAGTCTAGTAACTGATTTTTAAATCCCACTGTGTGCATTGTCACCAAAGCACAATTTTCGACATAGTGGAGGTGTAAAAATCATTCAATGCTCTTGGCGCTTGTCAAGGAGACGTTTACGGTAGGTGGGGTATAAGTTCCGGGCATCCACAATTGGATGTCCCCTCCCGGCTTTGTGTAGCTTCAGCCCTGGAGCTAATCTATCGTTTATCTTTTTATACCGTACATTGCGTGAGCGTAAGCTAATCAGTTGACTTTATCAGACAGCTCAAAAGAGGAGGCAAGTACGGCTATTCCACGCCTGCTAAATCAGCTGATAAAACATCCCCTGTGGCGAGCGGGACACATCGCCGCCGCTCTCGGATTGGTCTCCTACTTTGAGCGCATGAGAAAACAACGACAATTGGGGTACTTCAAAGCGTTTCATTGTTGTTAATTTACTACTGTAGGGGTAGAAATTATTCGGTGGTATTAAATTTCGGTGATTTCGGTGGTTCGGACGACCACCGAATATTTCTAACCCTACAGTATCACTGAGTCAGACTGGTCAATCACCGAAATTAAGTACCACCGAATTGATCGCACTGGACCTTTCACCGAAATTAAATACCACCGAATATTTCTAACCCTACAGTATTTTAAAGCGAACACCGGTCACTTCTAGCTGAAACGAATGTACCGCTTATTTTTTTCAGCTATATATGACAGGCTGCTTAGCGGTGAAGTAGTTATAATATGAACAGATAAGATTTGCAGCCAGATTGTCATAGGAAACCGAAAAGAATACACGGTACATTCCTTTCAGTCAGAGATAACAGGAGTTACCGATTAAATTCTGTTTCATTGACGCCGACCGCATTAAGATATATGTGAGCCTCGTTTTATGCAAATTCTTATTGCATTCGACAGGAAGTGCGCGCATTCAAAAGTTTTAGCATTTGGCTACTACGATAATTTGTTTGACGTGGGTTGTTATTTAAAGTAGCGTTCAACTTGGCGCTAATATTAGAATGACATAATTGATTTTCTGTCCAACTCGACGCTGCCTGATTAACAGGTCACCGGCTATGACGCACATTTTAGCAAGCGAGATAATCGTTTTATCACTTAATCACCAGGACGTTAGCCTCATTTTACCAAAATATTCAATTATTTTATTGAATTGTTCGGCAAGGTTGGCATCTTTTGAGTGCTATATTTGATTTTTTTAACGCGTAACTTTCCGGCCAACCCTTTAACACTTGTGCATACACTCTAAATAACACTTTCCCATTGAATTGCAAAAATCTGCAAACTATATGCAAGTTTTTCCAGCGTAATTCACGAACCGTGTCGGCCAGAAAAATACTATCCTCACATGATTGCCATAGAAAATAACAACATTGAATTGGCGACGATGTTGGCTACAATGGGCGCTGATCTGTCTGAAACGGACGCAAACGGAAACAACGCCATGCACTTTGCGGCTCTAGCTTCGCCCGAAATGCTAGAGGTATCGCGCGTAGTTTATGAACTTATATACTCCATATATAATTTCTGTTCACACAAGAACGCTTTCCGAATTAAACAAGACACGCTAAACTTTAATTATGTAGAAAATGCTCTCTTTTACTTGAAAAACATCTTCATTGATTTTGAATATGTTCTTACCAATGTGAAAGTGGTATATATGATAATAGTCTAATTTGGAGAACTCTAATACCATTAAGTTCGGGGGACCTGGATTTTTCATCCTAACGGAGTAGTGGCTGCCTTCCGACCGTCATAATCTTTGCCATAGGATTTGCGAAAGTTTAAATACTACCCTAAGCTCTATCTTGACTCTAAAAATTTTTGCCAGTAGAGGGAATATCGGCGATCGCCAGGCAGGTCGGGGGCACTCTTGTGTTTGGACGATTTTATCGCCCGCTTCATCGAAATCCCAACATTCCTCCCCAAATCCAACCCATGGGTTGACTCCTCAGATTCCCGAAATCCTTTCATTCGAGAATACTCGAAAATTCGTCTCCGAACTCATCTCTATCTAATAACAAAACCGCAGAAACTTTTGACATAATCGGTTAAAATGTATTTAAGGCGCTGTGGGCATTTGAGCCGACACACGATTTAATCAACAAACAGAACAACGATGGATACGCTCCGCTGTTATACTCGATTCGTCACGCGAATGCTCGCTGCACAGCCAAGCTGGCGGGCTACGGGGCGCAACTCAAGCTTCAGTTCGAGGGCGTTAGCAATCCGCTCTTCACCGCCATGCAGTCCTCTTCAAACTCCGTCGAGTAAGACTGAATATATCATGTCCACTTTAATAAGAGGATTTTTCAATGAACTAATAGCATTTTTATCTAATTAGGTAGGATAATTTTCATGCTCATTTAACTCGCCAAATGTCCTCTTTGATGTGGAAAACGCCCTTTTTGGATTGGAAAGTGTTCTTGTTAAAGTGGAAATGGTGTATTGCATCGTTTTTAAATGACATCTTGTCATCGTTTTCTATCCTTTAGCGTCATCAGGGCGTTGCTCGATTCGTCACCAGAACTTATCGACGAAACTGATCCGCAGACCGGCAATCGGGCAATTCATGCGGCGTTCTCGAAGAAGGTCGGTGGTTATCTTAGAATTCGCTGATAATGCGAAGGATCTTTATGAGCATGCACAGCTCACATCGTCGAATTATTAACATCCACAGTAGGCGCAGTGCAGTTACACGACTCGCATTGACCTGATCTCATATTGCGCACTTTATTTGCTGTTGAACTTTGAGGCTTGATTGGGTGTGCTTTAATTAGCGTCGTACTTGGAAATATGCTTTTGCATCACGTTAAAGTTGACCTTAAGTTGAACGGTATTCCATGTGGACGCGAGTATTTTTTGTAGCCGCTGACTGCGCTATTGATCCTGAAAGGCAGCACTATCGACGTAAACGCGAGGAACACGCTGGGACAGACGGCGTTGCACGTGTATGCGTTCAAGGGCGACCTCGGCTGCGTCATGTCGCTCGCGTCGAACAACGCCGATCTCAACGCCGTCGACGCCAACGGTGACACCGCCCTTCATATCGCTGTCTGTGTACGTTCAGACGCACGTGAATACAGTAAAAACTGGACAAGTGCACATCGACTCGGCAAGAAGATTTTGGGCACTTATCCGAGCATGAGATTTCATAAAACAGTCGCGCATTCGGATTGCAAAACATGTGCACTTGTCCGATTTGTATACTTACGTGGTGCGCTCTTATCTGCCTTTCACAGTATTTTGATGAAACATGTAATTTTCATTCCAGCATGCAAATTTGCTAATTGTGCGAGCACTCCTGTGTTTGGGCGCCGATGTGAATATCAAGAATCATGTCGGTGACTCTCCGCGACATTTGGCCGCCAAGTTCATTGGCCAGGAACGGTTCGTTTCACTGAAATTTCTTGTAGTTATCAGTACAAACCTCTTCTGTAGTCAACGCTGGCCAGAGAGTCCTTTTGCGCCAAAATTAAACCATTCGGTGCATTGACATTAGAGTAGTTATTAAAAACGCTGTCAACAATTCCTAAACGATTTAAACAGTGCCGTGTCTTGTCACGATCAATAATCATTGAGTAATCATTTGTTACGGTAGCCAAATCCGAAATCCATAAAATACACGTGCTGGCTTTCAGTGAGGATTTGCTTCATTCGCTGAAAATCTGCGGTGCGTATCGCTGTTCGGAGTGGAGAATCGAGTGTCGCGAAGGTTGCGCGTCTAAGCATATTAACCCACAAATGTCGGTGATATCGAAGAAATCGACGGCCGAATCTGTCGATTCGCTCGTTGATTTCATCGTCGATTCCACCGTCAATAACGCCGTCGATTACACCGATGAAGGAATTGATGCTGGAGACCTCAAGGCCGCGGCCGTCGAAGAGCGCTTGGACGCCATGCCTGCGACGAGAGAAGGTGAGTGACTTTTCTTCGCGAAAAGGGAAGGCTATATAGCGATCCTGAAGCGTTAAAAAAAGATGAATAGGAAGAACCGATCCAAGCAGTTTTATCACTTCGATTCAGAGTCAAACCATCGGTGCTGCTTTTTTTATTCAGTAGGGCCGTATTAACAAATTTAGTAAAACTATTGTTGTCGAAAATGTCGCGCTTACGATTGTGGGAAACGCAGTAACTGGTCAGCTATGACGTCCATGTAAAGAATTCTTCCCGCAGCTTCACTCCTGACCAGTCATCGTGCGTTTCGCAGTTATAACCGCAGCAGTTTTGTAAGGTTGGCCCTTGACTGTTGATCAATCACGAACCCCTTTCATCGCATCCAGAGTCTCTCTATTCCAAACTGAAATGCAACATGTTTAGTCATTTTATGTAGAAATAACAGTACTTATTTGCAGCGAAGGTGCACGACACTATGCAGAACCTTTGCTACCAGAATTCGCTTGCGGATCTGAAAGACGAGAAAAAGAAAGAGAGAATGATCAATCTGCTTTCATTGGACGGCGGCGGCATTCGTGGATTGGTCATCATTCAGGTTGGCTATTTGCACTCGAATAGAGTCCGGGACAGCAGTTTCGCGAATTAATGTCAAAATTTCTTCATTAGTAACAAGAAAACCGTCTCCCTGAGGTGTCCTTTGACAGTATATATGCTAAAGATACGCTTCAGTTGGCGTTCTACAATCTCCTCTTTGGACCTTTGTTACTAATAAAAAAATTCTGACGACAGTTATGCGGCATCAACCGTACTCTTGACAGCGTGGGAATTCTTATATTTTGTCCCAAAAACGCACTCTTATAAAATATAGTGTTCAGTGTGCGTAACGCAAAAATCATTCCAAGCGTGAAATTCAAATTTGCCGCGTCCACAGCGTCCATGGGAAAGATGTATTTATTGATTATTTTGTCAACGTGCAACGTCTAGTATACTCTGGCAAAGTGCCGTCACGCAAACTTTAGTGTCGTTGGGAGCTCATGATGTGATTTTAGCTGTTGATGGCGATTGAAGAAGCGCTGCATGACAATGTATTTGACTATTTCGATTGGGTCGCCGGCACGAGCACAGGATCTATTTTGGCTTTGGCACTTGCAGAAGGTTGGCAAAAGTTTACTTGCATGCAGTACGCGTAGAATAGCTTTGTTTTCTGGCTTGTCTTATTGAGCGCACTCTTCTCTGTGCGCGCGCGGCGAGCGGTCGGGTCTCTCTCCCGCTCCGCTCTTTACGCACGCGCGCATTTCTCCGCGCGCTGTGTTTCTTTACGCGCGCACCTCTCGCGCGCGCCCACGCCCACGCCAGAAAGAGAGTCCCGGTCATCGCCGTCGTCGCGGACGCCAAGGGAATTACATCCTGGACCGGTAGCGACCCATGAACCCAACTGTCAACCAACTTCGCCTCATCACCTACAACGTCCGCTCCATCCAACGCCCAGAACGACTCACCGACTTCGAGAATGCGGTCAACAACGACGCGGTCAAGTTCGACGTCCTCGGGCTTTCCGAAACCTGGCGGCGCGGACGCGAAACTACTCGCTTCTCCTCCGGCTACGTCTTGCACTCCAGCGGCGCGGACCCCACTACACGACCGATCGGCACCGGCGTCGGCTTCTACGTCAGCGCCTCCGTGGACAGGCAGATCGAGGGCATCCGATTCATCTCCGACCGGATCATCCAGCTCGTCCTCAACGTCCGCGGCCGACGAAAGCTCCGCATCACCCAGGTCTACGCCCCGCACTCCGGCCACGATGACGACGAGTACGACGCGTTCCTCGAGCAGCTCACGTCCGCGCTCAACGGCCGCTCCTTCACCCACGACTACGTCATCGGCGACTTCAACGCGATTGTCGGACCGGCTCAACGCGGAGACCGATGCTGTGGTAAACACGGCCTCGGCGACCGCAACGACCGCGGGGAGCAGCTCGTCAACTTTTGCGAAGCAGCGGGTCTCTTTATCGCGAACGGTCTGTTTAAAAAACGACCTAAGCGAAGGTGGACCTGGCTCTCGCCCGACGCCCAGACGGCCAACGAGATCGACTACGTGCTCACCCGCCACCGCGCGCCAATCGCCGACGTCAGCGTGCTCTCCCGCTCCATCTTCAGCAGCGATCACCGTCCACTTCGCGCCAACATCCGCCTGCCCCATGCTCGTCGCTTCGCGCCGGCCAAGCCGCGCCCACTCCCGCCGACGTTCGACCGGCTCCACCTCCAAACCGCCATGGCCGTCTTCGCCCACCAGCTCCCGGACGACGCCCCGCTCTCCGCGTTCATCCAAGCAATGTACGCCGCGCAGCAGGAAGCCGCCCGACGCCCTGAACCGGTCCCGCGCATCTCTGACCGAACGCGCCATCTCCTTGCTCGACGCAGCCGTCTACAGCCGCAGCCCGGAGCGCCGCCCGCCACCCGACTACAGTACACCATCGCCTGCAAAGCCGCGCGCTGGTCTCTCAAC
>NIUQ01002371.1:0-22831 GCA_002796945.1 Plectus sambesii
TTTGCGCACGGTCCAACTTGCGGGTCGACACTGGAATCGGATGCTTTAGGAGAGTGGAAGAATGTAACCACACATACTGCTCCGAAGATGTACTCTCGAACCTGATCAAATTCGAATCTATCAATAAAGATACAATTTGAGAGGCATGAAATGTGTTCGCGGTAAGTTTCACTCTTCAACTGTTATTGATGCTGTCTCGTTAGCATATTATTGATAACCTGGCCAATATAAATTGATCAAATTCTCAGTGGTTAATGAAAGATTGCCATTGAGAATTGCAAAGTATAGTCATACAGTCGACTCTCGATATATCGACATCCCGATTTAACGACATCCCGATATAACGTCACTTGGGGCCGGTCCCGAAGGTGCCGTTATATCGAGAGTCGACTGTATACTGAAAATACGAATTAATGATACTAAACCACTAACTGGACAGCCAAGTAGTGGAACGACACGTCCTGTAGCAGTTGCCTGAACCGATTACCGTAATATTGACCAGCCGAGCGCATGATGATACTGCAATTTTGTTTACAACTTGTGTGCTCGAGAACGATGAAGGATAAACAATAAAGGTACAACAACCTCTGCAACTGCAAAGAAGGCGGGAAGACATATAAATCGTTTGTTTAACATTTCCAAGGTTAAAGACAGTTGAACAGTTGAACATTTGCAACGACGGATAGAACGAACGCTGTAAGTGCGACTAATTTCTCAACTCTTTCCTTCGCTCCCTGCTATTGCAAACTTTTCATTTGGCAAATGTACTCTCCCTCTCTTTCTCTCTATCTCTGCATCTTTGAAGATGACAATGCATTATTTCATGACAGGTCTTGCTTTATCATCATTTTTGCAGACTGCGTCTAGAAGAATCGACAGAGGTTTATCACCTCTGCAACCAATAAATACATCAATCGAGAGTGACTCAGTTCACGTGCGCTGACAAAAGTGGTGCGTTTGAAAGAGTTTTGGTTGTTATATTTCACGATTCCATCTTGTATCTTCAACTATGCCCCCTCGTTCTCCCTCGAACGGGGTACGCGTTGATGCTCAACTGGCAGCATTGGCGAGAGTAATGGTGCGTGTAAGACTTCAGTCGACAAGCGCTTAACCTCAGTACAATATATATATAGTTTCTATCGTATATCACCGTACAAATTCAGCCCCTTGTCCTAATCAGGTGTCGGCATGTGTGGAAATTTGCGGAGAAGCTAAATATTCGTACTGGTGTTAGACGCTTGTCCTTTGTCCGCGACCATACTGTGAAAAATGCCAGCTTTTATACGCAATATACGACAAGAGTCGATTAGTTGTTCTTGGTGGTGGCATTTACAAGTTCTGGAATGTTCTTAAAGTCTGATGGGCGTCTTAGCGATTAATTTGGTTGAATAATAGCGTCTTTGTTAGTAATGGTGCATTTTAAAGTGGGATCCTTTTACTCAGCCTCTTGAGTGCACTTTGAATTAAGGCTAATGACGTGATAATCATTTGCTGCGCTTTTAACGTCCACAAAATATATGCATGACATTTTGTGGTTTGCAAGTGTTTCTAGAGTGATTCTGTTAACTGCTCTGAATTAAAAGCTTAAAACATTATCGCATTTTAATTGTTAATCCATTACCCTGGATAGTTAGCATAAACGTGTCCAGCATAATTTTTCATCAGTTAATTTAATAGATCTCTGTTTGTGTTAGTGTAAAGAGAGCATTACGTCGTTTTACAGGACATAGAGGGAAGTGATTGAACGTCTTTCTTTTTAATGAAACAATGCCTAGTTGCAAAGAGCGTCGCATAGAATACCCAAGAATACCGAAGCATGTTATGCAATATAGATTTATAACTTTTGCACATTATATTGGACATTTTCAATATCAAATTAGACATCTATCAAATTAAACCGGACACTTTTAGCAACAACCTGAACACTATTCGAACCAAATCGAACAGTTTTCAAATCAAATTGAATTTTTTTGTATATATTTTCAGGAAAAGTTTCTCATATAATTGGGAAAGTGCTCAGTTTGAAGATTTGAAGTGGAAATGGACATAAAAAAATGTGACATTGGCATGGTATAGACGAAAGTTTATTACTTTCAACTGCTTGCATATTTTCTCATTTTACCTTTTTATCCTGGGGCCTATTTCATAAAACTGTTGTAGAGTTGCAGAATTGCAAGTGCGGTGATTGGTCATGTTCCAGTTATTTCTGGTTTTTTGACCAATCACCGCTAGTGCATTTCCGCAGTTATGCAACTCTGCAATTGCAACAGTTTTATGAAACAGGCCCCTGTAGAAACAAATTGCTCGAGCGAGGGTTTTAGACCGAGCGAAGTTACTCGGTGGAAATTCGATTCAGTCGATTGGTAACGTTAGGATCCAACATAGAACGGACTATTTAGACTCTTTGCTTACCGTATAATAAAACAGCCAAACGAGCTCTCTCTCTCTTTTGGCTTTAATCGATCGAAATTACACCGTCTTGCCCGTAATTCTTAATTTTTGCATACAGTTTCATATTGCTTGCGCTTAAAATAGAATGCATATATGACCAATGAATTGAATGCAAAAAAACGATGAAACTGAATGTAAAAATTGCGATATGAGACGATTTTCTGCCCCAATTGACTCCAAGGACAGTTAATATTGAACAACCAAACGGATAATTTCCGGGATACAGTAAAATTCGTTTATACCGGTATTTTGCTTACAAAAGTAATTTTGACCGGTCTCCTAAATACAGGGAAACTCATGAGATTGCACCCCGGATGATTGCAGCTTTTGGTTGGCGTCCGCGAAGCTGCAATTGTCCGAGTTTTACTATACCGGTATAAACGAATTTCACTGTATATTCCACACTAAACCGTTGCCTTATTTGACGCATGCTTGCTCTGAAGTGGTCGTGACTACTAATTCCCCCCGTTAGCGACGAATTTCTTTAGGCGTCGGACAGCGAAAGCGAAGACGACTTCGACTCTTCCTCGGACAACGGCGAAGACGACGAAGCCGACGGTATGAGTTCATCTGAGCAGTCGTCTGAAAGTACACCCGAAAAACGATGGGCATCTTCATTCAAGCTCAATTCCTTCATCTCTCAAATTACAGGGTGACCCAAAAACTATTATCACTCGATCATAACTTGCTTCAAACTTGACGCACCGGCCTGAAATTTTAGCTGGAGATACACCCTGTGATGAGTTATTGGCCCACTAGTAGCGAATCACTAAGTACATCTCTAGTTAAAATTTTCAGGCCGGCAGGTCAAGTTTGAAGCAAGCTATGGTTTAGTGATAGTATTTTTGGGCCAACCTGTATATCGCCATTTAACACGATTCGCCACTGTTGTATTCCATTTCATAATCCCTTCGTGCAGTTAGTCAAGCTAACGTTCTGACTGAATGCAGAGATGACGAATTATGATAAATGGCGGTGTGTATAGTGTGTCTCAGAAGTAACTAGCCATCACCAGGAGTATCTCGGCTGAAGAGGTGGCTATTTATTTCAGCGATACATTATATTAATGTTATAGTCAAAATGAACCGATCAGTAGCAAGACATCAAGGCAATATCGGTAGACTAAAAGTAGTTTTGAAATTGCTTTGAAAGTCAATAGCACTTCTTTCTGTCAATTTGCGCATTTGAAAAACGAAAAACGAAAATAGGATTTGTTGAAAAACGGTGTTCAAGGACCGAAAACGAGCCCATCTTTGTCAACTGCGGTGCCTGGCGATATTTCTTCTTACTGATCAAAAAATTTTGACTAATCTCTGCGCTTAAATCTTATTTTTGTTTTAAGTGTAGTCAGCGCATGTGAATGCTAATTGTCGTGACTTCACTAAGGTCTGTTTACATCTCATCCTGAATTGCTAGCGATTCGCAGTAATATTGTAGTTAGATGGGATAGTTTTGGGAAATGGATTAAGAAAGCACAACTTCCTGGTGACTGTATTATAATTGCGAATCGCAAGCAATTTGCGTTGAAATATAATTTTAGTCTTTTACTAACTAACAAGCGCTCACACAAAAGTGGCTTGGTAAATTTAAAAATAAATAACCATATAACATTATATAAGTTTTTCAATGACGGATAGTTCTAGCACGTTCCATAATTGGAGTAGGCTATGTTCAGTACTTTCTTGCTATTAGGAGAGTGCGTACTAAAATCCTGGACTGTTGAACATAGGCGTTAATCGGGGATTGTATTCAAATTGCGGCGTAGAACATTCCACTAAGGATTCACGCATACAGTAGAAAATCATTTTTAGCGGTGCCCCTTATGACTGTAATTTGTTTTTAACGGACAAGTTTGGGCGGTCCCCAACATTCGGCCTCTCGGTAGCCTTCGCGCACCGGCACTTAAGCCCGATTCATTGGGCTATAGGGCGACCGGTACGAGAGAGGTCCTAAAGCGACTATCGCATGATTACAATGTTTGCATTCAAATAGCAACGTATAGCATTGTTATGGCCACAAATTCTTACATAGTACAGTTCAAATCACGCGCCTTCGATTACGGTAGCCTTGGCGTACCGGTCGCCCTTTAGCCCGATTATAGCCCGAATAGGTAACGACTGCGTCACCAATTGAGAATATTCCAGAAAGTCTGATGGAAGTAACCGCAGACCTCGAGGATGACTTAATGGAGTCAATGTCCCAATGGCAGAAGGACATTTGGCACCAGAAATATCTGCCGTACTTCGAACAGACGGAGAGGGAAGCCGATGATCAGTTCAAAATCATCAAGGCCGGTCTCGCGCATTCTATCATCCACCGAGATGTCCGTCCCGCTTTGCTCCATTGGATATGCGAGCTTGACAAGTGCGCTTTTTTACTTTATTCTACACTCCTTTTCACCTCAATTCGCCATTCCTGCATATCATTTCGTCACCCTTGCATACAGTTACAATGCTACTTTGACGAAATTGGATGCAAGGTTGACGAAATGTTATGCAGTAGGGGCGAATTGAACCGACCGGGAGTGTAAGTCACTTTTTCACTTTTACAAGTTCACCTTTTTACTGGTTTTCATGAGAATCTGCATGCTCGCATATTTATTCAAAACATTTTATGTGCTTTTCTTATTAAATGTTACTTGTATATAAGAGAATACTGAGGATATTGAAAAGCGTGTTACATCCCAGTTTCGCTGTATAACACCGCTATTCGCTATACATTATCTTTCTTGCAGGTACATCAATTTATACTCCCGTCGATTCAGCAAGACAGATCATATCGCGCTCGTGAACTTAATGTACGAGTGTATGGTTATGAAAGGACTCGAATACCGCATGGTCAAGGTCTGCTCTCACTCGCTGAGCAACTTACTTGCGTAAGTCAGAAGTTTACACCATTTTCGCTTTAAAGTGGGCACTTTGTTGCAGTTTTAGTGTCTAATTTTATTTGACTATTCGACCAATATTAGTTTCTCTACGTATATTCTTCCAAGGCGAGACGCTATATCTTGCAACAGTTAAAATCGCTTTCGATTTTTGTTTACAATGTACAGTAATATGAGGGTATGTGAACTTTCGAAGCGCTTTAACGAATTCATTCATCATTTTGCCCAAACTGCTGAGGAGAATTATCGATTATTAGCATATTATCATACTGATTCAAACATCGATGATCGTATTCCTCGCCGGATTCTATAGTAGAAAGAAATTTCGAATAAAACCTCATTAAACCCCATATGCACGACTTTTACTTTGCCTGAATAAAAGAGTGTATGGAGCGAGAATTGAAAAATTAAATTAAAAGTGAAAGTAATTTCAGGAAAAAGGAGCTTTTATCCCGGGAAGACCTGACGATACAGTGGCGGCCGTTGTATGACATTTACGTCGAGGTGACTTGTAAGAATTTGGAAGAGGACGGTATGCTCCTGCTTCCCGACGGACTCAAAGTCTCACTGGAAACGGTCATCGGTCATTCGCGGGTTTATTTTCCTCTCGAAGCAACGCGGGAAATACTCGATGAGGTATGGGATTTTTTGATTGTTTGAGAATTGGTTGTGTAAACTTGATATAGTATTGTCTTTTTATGAGATGAAAAATTGTTTATCAAATTTAAACTACACATTTGACGCTTTCAAAATTAAATCGGAATATTTGAAATATCAGTTCGGACACTTTTCTTTGATAAATTATTTTACATGAGATGTTCGGTTTGAATTTGAAAGTACCTGAATCTGTTCGAAAGGTGTAAAAATTAATAGGATAAGTGTGTTCAATTAATAGTGAAAATGATAAATATTGTCTATAATTATGAAATCGTCAGCGCACAGAATTCAAAAAGAATTTTTAAGCAAACAGTCTATCTAAATAAAAGTGCAAAATTTTTATAGTAAATAAAACATAAGTAATATATATAATATAAGAAAAAAATAAGAAAATGATATTCAGGTACGACCATATATGTGCCCCTGGGACGAAAGCATGCTGCGAGCGTTAAACATGCTCAACCTCTTCCTCCCCACGTGTCTCAGTCACGAGCAGCACGAAAAGTACGGCGCCAAGCTCTGGTTCGACGAGATGTGGCACTGGTTCACCGCCGTTGAGAACTCGGCGCCTTGGGAGACGAAAGTCGGATTGATTTTAGCGCGGTATGGGTGGTTTTTGGTGTACTAACTCGTCGGGGTTGCGTTTTGTTGGGGGTCATTGAGATGGGTCGGGTTTTAGTCTATGTTAACAGTGGCTTCTTCTTAATTCCCGAATACTACCTTTAATTGAACATTTTAGTGCTACCTTTAATTATCGTCAGTTCATGTTAGTCTCTCCCCGACTTGTCAAAAGAAGACAACCTTAGACGAAATAGAGTTCCTTCCACAGTAAAATATCTCGTCTAGATATTAATCTATAAAAATTAATTTATAGTTTGACGCGCGAATCGCCGGGTTACATCGACTGGACGGATAAGTATGACACCATTTGCACTCGTCTTCTTCGCGCATTCGATTTGGACATCGGCCAAGAACAGATCCCTGTCGGCACCGGCGCCGGGGTGTTCAGTCTCGACGCCGCCGCCTCCTGGTTCTGCTATATGCTCGGCGGCCCTGATGATGGGTACGCCCTTCACTTCGTTCTGAATACCGTATTTTAAGAAATAGTGGTACTGCACCACTATTGTTTCGGGCTTAGGCTAAGCGTACTTTATTAAATGAAACAGCATTATTTGAAAAAAATCGAAATTATAATTCTAAAGAGACCGCCGAATAGCTATCATTAACATCTTTTTTGTCTTTGAGATCGGCACGCGATTTTTATTATTAAAAAAATAGCGGTACATCATGTACTACTTTGTCTTGAAATACGGTATTTCTCATTTATTAAGGGGCATTTCTTCATAGCTTTCGTAGCTTTTGCATGCAAAATTGTCCCCATTGTCATTAATTTTGTCAACATTGCGTTTAATTTCGACAAGATGAATCTATCATCTTTTATATAAGAAATGGTGGAAAATCCTCTATATTTCATTTATCAATTTCTATACGATTTCGATAATTAACGCTTATCCTTGATTGGAAAACACAAATCGACTCGTAGTCTTTTCACGGAGACATTGAGTTGCTGTATTCAATAGCCGCTTTATTTTAGAATCCAGGGTCATCTTACGCGTCTGTTTCGTTCACTCGAGAGCTATTTCCACCCATCTAACTATGGTCACCACACAGCTAATTTACTTACCTTCGTACTGAAGTTGGTTCAGTCCATCTGCACTCGTCTGAATCGGGAGCGCTATCGGAAACCGAACTCTCATCCGCTGGTATGTTGCAGTCTAGTTCATACAGAAAATAAAAGTGAATTGTCAAATATTCTGTGCCGAAATGAAAAGATTCCTTATTAAAGTGGCAGTGATATATCTCAAATCCTCACAAATAAGACAATTAAATATCGTATCAATCATTATTTCAACTCGCTGCATACGTAACTGATAAATCTGTAGGTGCCGCCAGCAATGCGTCTGACGAATCGACAAGTGGACCTCTTTGTCGAGTCGGTGTTGCCGAGCACCTTGTTGACGGTCTTCTCTAAGTACAAGCAGGAGTTTGCTCCGGGCATCGTCCGCTTCCTCGGCCTCCTCGCACCGCGGATGGTCGTTCCGGCTGTGCTCGATACGTTAGTCAATTTTATTTTATTTGCATTAGAAATATGTCGTCGTAATTTGTTAGTTAGTTACAAGAAAAGGAAGTATTGATCTTGTAGCTGTAAGGTTAGCAGCGCGAACGCCGCAGCAAACGCGCTTAGTTCAGTTTTCATCACTTGCGTGTTTAAGGTATTCCCTGCGGCTCTATGTTATTGATTAAGAAATTTCTACTCTATAGTTTTTATGACTTAATATTTATATAAGAGTTTTAAATTATGAATATAATTGTTTTATTAATCATTTTTAATTTAATACTTATAGTATTTATGATTTATAGTAAATTATCGACATTTTAGGGTGTATCCTGCGTTGGAGACGCTGACAGAACCTCATCGTTTACTGCAGTCAATGAACTGTCTGGTAGCCGTGTGCGTTTCTTTGGTGAGGGACGCCGACAACGACCCCAACCACCAGCGCCGCGCGCTCCAATACGCCGAAGATCAATCTGGTCGCCCCTGTCGCAGTCACGTGATTTCTCTCCTGAACGCCGTTCTCCCGGGTCTCGACGCGAACGATATCGGCAAGAGCATGGTCACGTTTCAGGTACTGTATCGTTTCTGATTTACGTTATATTGATTGCTGATAAGAGGAAGAGGGAGATTTTAGAAGTAATTTTTGTGAAAGCAAAGGGAAAGTGGGGATATTGGTTGTTTTTGCTTCATGAAATCTGCGCCTCGGTAGGCGACGAGTTAACCAGCGCAAAGCTGTTGTGAAGGCAAATGAAATGGACGAATCTTTGGTGGTTCCGTTTATTTATTGTTACAAAACTATATATATGAAAAGGAGAGAATCACGAGTAGGTACAGGCCTGTACGACTACATTTTTAACAGTACCGTGCAGATAGGAAGAGCGCAAGATGCAGTATATTCTGTAGTCACAACATTCTGACTCAGCGTAAATTGCATGCGAGTGAGTAATAGTTCGAGACAGCCAGAATCTATTTGACATTCTGTTCATAGAAAACCCTTATTTGTGACTGAAATCGCGTGCCTTCGCGACAAAAGCAGATGGAAGGGTAAACATGGCGAAGTTAGGTATCTTCGCGATAATTGCTTTTGTGCCGAAAACGGACAGTAAAGGAAGAATGGATACACGATATGAAATTACATAACATAGCACTTAGCAACAGTTCCAACCAGAAATGGCTTTAGTGAATTGAGTTTTGACTTTAAGACGATTGGCCTACTATGCGCTTTGGTGCCGATCGTCGACTGCTCCGAAGCGGTTCACGTTCGCGACGATTTGACGGAAGAAGAGCGCGAACTCTGCTCCGCCACCTCAAATTTTGAGGGAATCGTCGAGCTCCTCATGACAAGGTATTGCTTGCCAACCATCTTTTGTACCATTAACACTTTGATACGGTTACTTTACGATTTGAAATGAATATGTTTCTTAATCAATCAATAGAAAGACTGTCTTCGTTGATTTGGAAGGGGTCCTTTGCAAAGTGGAAATGGTTTAATTTCTTTTGGTTGTAGTATAAGATCTGTGGCCCTATTCTCCCTCTTCGCCACTGGCGAAGCGAGCAATGCAAAACATTTTAATCGATTTCGCCACGGGTGTATATTTTGCATTGCTCGCCTCGCCAGTGGCGAAGAGGGAGAATACGGTCACTGACATTTTTTACTTTCTAAGCTTCCGGCAATTTTCTACAAGCAGGTCACAAAGATGGAATTATGTTATCGAAAGAGAGGGTAATCATATTGTTAACTGGAGGAAACTCCACGCTTTTGATATAATGATGCTTTCTATATTGAAAAAGATATTAGTTCTATTGAAAAAGACATTAGTTCTGTTGAAAAAGAACTGATGAAAAATTATGTTTGCAGAATGTTCGCATTGATCGAGACGTGCGCGCACGGACAGTCGATGACGACGGTTCAGAGCTCGTTGACCGCCAAGGCGCAGGCCAAGTTCAGCTTCGAGGAGAACCTTATGAAGAACGGCATCTTCAGCGTCTTCCGCACCCTCGTCGGCAACTGCAGCACCCCTATTTACAAGGTATAATTTGAATTCTTATCACCGCTCTCTGATGTGGTATTGAGCGCGCCGCACTTAAATACATATGAAACGGCACAGAAGCAATAACTGTATCCTGAACGTTTTTTGTAAGTGCGGCAAACTTAAAATGGTACTTGTAATAGTTTACGCAACTGTTGGAATATTACCAATAAGAATGATCGTTTATACTGTAGGCTAATTACCAAGCGCGCTGCTTTACAAGCATTATCTCACTTTGAGCGCGAGTAACTTGGATGTTAGCTCTTATCCTGTCCCTCATTTTCTTCCTGAGCGCTGTCTCCAGTATAATACTATTCTCATCTTTCATTTTATGATTAACCCTACCGTTCTTAATACGAAAAAACCGCTCGCTTTTACCTATTCTCTTCCCACAGCGAGGTTATAAATGAGAGTTGAAGTTATAAAACCAGTGCAACGACAGTAAAGTGAAACCGTTTAGGTGGCCGTGGATCGTCTATTCGACTTTGTCAACGAGAACATGTTCGACAGTCGGATTGCTGCCGATACTCTGGCGGAAATGATCTTCTGCGCTGTGCGGGTAAGCGATTTTTCTGCATATTATTATATTTCCTGGATATATTCAGACGTCTGATAGTCTCATTTTGCAGACGAATCCGGCCGAGTCCCTCCCGCGCTTCCTGAATCTGATCATGAAGCGTCTCCGTGCCGCTGTGTCAGGTACTGTAATTTGAGAGTATCTTTTGTGTATTGAATTATCCCAAAACAGCTTTACTTTTAATAAGTTTGAAGAATTATAAAGTTTTATCAATAAAGTACTATAATGAAGGAGAATTTCAGAAGACACGCACACGGAGGAAGAAGTGGATTCGGCAGTGATCTGGTACATCGTCCTGGCGTCGCAGTTGGTGCGCGTCTCGGGGGCGCAGATCGTCCGCTTCAGAGCGGAGATCTTGGAATTGCTCTCCTTGGTGATGCCCCTTAAGTGCCGTCAGGCGCATGATGTACGATTTTTCTTCTTCCTCTACTGATTTCCCTTCTCGCTTTACCGAATTAAATCACTGCACAGTCGAGTCTCATTAACGCAATGACGACAATGCACGTTTTTCGTTTTTTCGCGCATGGGACAGACACATTTTTTCTTTTCTTTGCGTACGACCCACCATTGAGTCCTATTGTCCCAAATGGTTGTCCCAAGTTTACAGCATTATGGGGGGACTATTATCGATTAATTGCAAAAAATCGCGGGGAATTCTTAAAAGCGCAGAAAAAAACCAATTAAAACGCGTACGACCCACCGGTGGTTCGTTTGGTCCCACGCTGACAAACGCGTACGACCCACCGGTGGTTCGTTTGGTCCCACGCTGACAAACGCGTACGACCCACCGGTGGGTCGTTCTGTCGTTAATGTGTTAAATAGCTCACTGCTTTTATAGCTTAGACTTTTGTCAGCTCGATAATAGATGGTTCCGATATTAAAATGAATTTTTATGCTGTGATGAAATTTAGCTATCGTCCCACCGCGATATCGCGTTTAGTTTCGCCACGATCAGGTTAATATGTTGTACTCAACCTTTATTTCTCATTTGAGTTTAGAATCAGTAACAAATTTTTGTGTAAATACGAAGTTTTACCATTTTGTCGACTCATTTGATTCCGCTACGATTTATTTAATACGCGAACACTCAATAGTTGTTTCATACTCGAGCTCAGAGTTGATACTAAACCATTGGCGAAATGCAAGATGAAGTGCATTCATTAACTTTCTGATCATTTGTTATATTGCAGATTGCGTGTACCCTGTTGGAAAACGTGTTGATTGTTTTGACTACGCACTATGTGGACATGCACGAGTTCAACCGACGCAAGCTTGATCAGCCCTTCGAGAAGTTTCTTCCCATTCGGGTTCGTTATATCTTATATTTTGAATTAATTCGCAATTTTCTTTGGACTGATTGAATCGCGAGGATGTGTTTATACCATCTCCACTTTACGCAGCTTTTCATCACAGTTCGTTATCTCTCCATTCAGTTTCGTCAAATTAGCGTTCTGATTCGATGCAGGTATGACGCAAGAGACTTCAAAAGTGACAAATTATGGTCAATATCGGTGTATTTCATCGGTAGACTTTGATAACGGCCAAATTTATAATGAAAGAGTGGAGAAATTTAACCATATGTCCCTTTTTCAGCACTGGGCACGAACAGTCGATCGCAAGTCGTGGGAACTGAAGTGGCACGTGCCAACCGAGGAGGAGCTCAGTCTGGTCGACGAAATCTTCCGTCTCTTCCTCACGCCCGAACTCGACCGACTCACCCGACCGAAAGATATGACCAAGTCAGTTGCTCACGTAATTTTGAACGACCCGTATTTCACACGAATATTGCACTCGCATGTATTTCAAACTACATACAATACGGGTTTCATCATTTCCCACTCATAAAGCGTGTGCTAATAAAGAGATATTCGATCAGTTTCGTTTCAAAGCAGTCCTTTGTTCCCCTTTAATAAAATTGCGAAACTATTTCCATCATTTCCATTTAAATATGAACACTTTCCAAGTCAGATCAGTTAAAAAAATGTTTAAATTTTAAAAAGTTAAAAAGTTAAAAGTTAAAAAGTTAAAAAATCTAATTAAAGTAGAAATGTTGTATAAGTGAACTGACAGTTTGATTTGGTGTTCAGAGAAGAAGTATTGAAGTCGTTGCTGACGATCAAGGCGGCTATTGCGGGGTCTTCGGCGCTGTTGCCCATGTTCGAGACTGAAGCTATCCCGCTCATTCACTCAGCTGTTGACATGCATCCGTTCAGCTACACTATAGCCGCGCCAACCGTTAGAAGTACGTCATTATTTCTACCATAAATTTGCCGATGAGCAACGAGAATTTTTTCGATTGAATGAGGTGGACTGCCTCGGAAGTCGATAGCGCTTCTTTGGGCCGGTTTCATATCGCGTACTTTAAATAAAGTCGTACTTAAGGCCTATCCTTTATCAATGCGTTAAGTACGACTAAAGCTTAAGTACGCGATATGAAACCGGCCCTTTCTATCAGCTTATGGGCGTAAGAACTATAATCAAAATCAAGCAAGATGAATAATTAAAGCCTGATAATAGCAGGGGCTTGCGGATTGAATACGGTAGTTTTCCTGAAAATCAGGGAGCAAGCGAAGCATCGATGTAAGATGGTCGCTATTTCAGATCTGACGCTCGGCAACAAGGAGCACGCCCGACAGAAGATTCTGAACGTTCTGCGCGGTCTCGTTGATTTCTCCCTGAACAACAGGGAGGACGACACGAAGAGCATGGCGGCTATTTGCAAAGTCTACCAGCTGCTTTTGTTCCATCGCGGTTTGGACAAAGTGCGTTTTTTTCATGTCTAAAAAGAGAACCGCGGCCAATTTCACAAAATTAATGTAGAAATGTAATTACATTTATGCACTGTCTTTACAAATTATGCTTTCTCGTTAAACGTATTTGAACAAACTTAATCATGACAATGCGAAAATGTAATTACTATTCTTACAATTGACATCAATTTTAGTTTTATGAAATAAGGTTCTGAAAGTGAACGGAATCACACTTGCATGATTACAGCTGAAATATGACAAGCAATTGCAAGGATTCAACATGTCGAAACGAATTGTGGGCGACGCCGTCCGCGGCAATAGAGCGAACATCGAGGCCATCACACAGGAATTTGTCGTCTTGCAGCATCATGTACGTTTTTCGCAATGTTCGCTTGGAACAAAGCAGAGTAACATGTAAAACGTAATTAAGCAATCATTCAATACCGTGAAAATCACATAACAACGTAAGGTAATGAAAAAAGTGGTAATGTGCATCAACTGTGTCTCTGTTTACCGTTTGCGAAAGCTTTTTTAGAGTATATGGGATAAGTTTATAGAGCTTGACGGAGTAATTTAGCTTGGATTTCTAGATGCAAAGTGTATATTGTATATTTAGCGTTTTTTGAGGTTATGCGTGATATCTCCTGAATAATAAAGAATATTCACCAAGAATACAGTAATCGCAGACGTTACCGGTCAACAAAAGAAGTACGCTGATTATGGATTGATTTCAGAAACGTTTGCTCACCCGATCTGGATATTATTTTACGAAGTCGCATCTGGATATCATGCGTGATATGGTTCGCGTCGGCACTAGCATGTACAGCGTGGTAAGATATCTTTTCCACTTTCTATTATGTTATGTAGCGCATTTTATGTAACCAATTTTTGCTTCAACTTCGATACTTGCACTATTTCATAACTTAGTACGAAGTGAAAGCTTAACAATGCAAATCACTTCAAACAAGTCAGTAACTCTTGATTATGCTATTATTATTATTCGTACATATTATTTTCACTTACAATTGGAAACTTTTCAAACCTGACTGAACTCTTTCCCAATCGAACTGGATAATTCATAGAATTTGTTTGTAAGAAAGTGTTTAATTTAAAGTGAAACGGTTAGATATGGGACACACTCTGTGGAAACCATTTCCACCATGTCTTTCTTTCAGGTGCGCGTAGAAGCTCAAAAGACGCTGGACGCGTGCGTGCAAAGTTTCCCCTATTCGTATAAGCATATCCTGGACGACGTGCTGTTATTGCTGAAGGAGGATTTGACGATTAGCCACGAGCAGTTCAAGGTTGGATTTGTCGTATTTTTTACATACTTTTATTTTCTTTGTTAGCAAGAAGAATACGAAGTTCTCTCTTGCGATCGTTCGGACGGGAAATGTTTCTTTGTAACATACTCTTAAAATTTCTTCATCAGCAGTAGAATAACTGTCTTTCCCGAGGTTTTCCATTACTTTCTCCGTGCTAAAGGTACTCTTAAGTTAGTATTCTACGGTATCTATTAAGGACCCTTTTTAGTGATTAGAAAATGTTTACGATATGTTACAGTTCAATACAATTGATATCTATAGGGAAACTTTTCGATCATTAACGAGCGTCGAGACCAAATACCGTATAACGCTAAATTCAGCCTATCTTTAGCACGCAGTACGTCAAGGAAAGTTTCAGGAAGGACAATTTTGCCGTTACTGAGTGGAAAATTTCCCCTACATGTTAACTCGTCCGTCCCACTGTGCTTTTCTGAGGTTTTTATATTCAATGCGCGCAATTTTCTTGCAGGGCGCATTGTACATACTGTTGAACGGAAAGAAGCTGTGTATTTGCGTGCGACAGACGTGGGAGACGCTGCTGAAGGTGTGGCCGGCGGTGGTGACTGCGCAGCACTCTGAGAAGCCCTCCGTCATCGCTTTGCTCGAGCTCGCCCAGAACACCGTCGTTGACAATCTTGAGTCCTTCCAGATTCGCTTTGAGGTTCGATTTTCATGCACTTTATTTTCAAATTTCGCGGTCTTTTTCGAATTTTGTTGTCTTTTCCAAATTTCGCGGTCTTTTCGAATTTCGCGGTCTTTTTCGAATTTTGTTGTCTTTTCCAAATTTCGCGGTCTTTTCGAATTTCGCGGTCTTTTTCGAATTTTGTAATCTTTTTCAAATTTTGTGGTCGTTTTTCAAATTTCGCGGTCTTTTTCGAATTTTGCGGTCTTTTTCGAATTTTGTGGTCTTTTTCAAATTTCGCGGGCTTTTTTCAAATTTCTCGCGCGAGACGTTAAATATCTCGCACGCGATTATTATAATATTCTCTGTATATAATGCGTTTCGGCGTTTTCTTCAGTTCTCGGAGAGTTGCGTACAAATGGCGAAGAAGATGTGGAGCCTTCCAGCAGGCAGTCATCCTATTCAATGGCCTATGCCGACGGCGGCGGAAGAAAAGGTCGCCATTGAGAAGGAAGCGAAAAGAAGCGAAGAAAACGAACGGTATTCTATTTTTTTATTACATCGACTTTTCTTTTATTATGTTATTATCTTCCAGACTGTACTACGCACTGATGGACAAGTTGATAACCCTGAGCAACGACGCCTCTCTCCACTGGCGGCACGCAGACATGGCGCAGTCGCTGCTAAGTTTGCTAATCCGTCGCGATATGCCATACCCAGACGACGCCGTGCGACTGTACGTGCGTCTTCTCGTTCATGACTCCATTAAGACGAGACGCATGGCGTCCGCCCTCGTCGGCGCGTGGCTGAAGATGTCGAAGCCCAAGGCTATCAAGGTTCCCTTCAATGTACCAGTGAAGGTACGTGACGATATTTTTTGTGTTGGATTTTGTTTCTTTTATGCCTGAAGGTTATGTCTTATAACTACGTGTTCAATACGATTTGGGGACTGTTCAGGTTGAACTGAAAAGTCTCCGTTTTAGTTTGCAAATTATGAATTTAAAGTGGAAATGGTAAGTTTCAATTTTTAGATTCACAACTCTTAGTTTAGCCTGTAATGTGCATTATTTTTAGAATCGCTGCCTTTAGTTGTGACGATTTGTTTGTCATTATTAAAAGGGACCAGCGGTCATCTCTGGCCTAAAAAATCTACCGTATACTGTCTTCAGCTATTTTTGAATATATGTCCGTGCATTATACTTATTTATTTCGTAAATAACTCACCGCTAACCAGCTTGAATTGGTTAAAGAAGACAGTATACGATGGATTCTTTTCAACTAAGAGTGATCGCAGTTCTGTTTCCAAAACACGAAAGATATCCTCCTTTATTTTCAGCTGCCTAATCGCGGTGCCGGCGCCAATTGGCCAATCGAGCACGGTTTCCTTGCCGACAACAAATTCCTTCTCTACGATTCATCGGCTCTCCCGAAAAATGCTGAAGAGTGGGATAGGATGATGTTTGTCGACAAGACTCACTGGGGATTCTACACTTGGCCCAAGTAAGCGATATTTACGTATGTGCAGTTCGCATAGTTAGGGGATCCATATAGGCGCTGTCAGGAAGAATGAAAGATTGTGATCAATGATTGGAATGAGTGCAAGATAAACTCATTATAATTGCGCGAAAACAGCAAGCTACGATTTTATACGCATCGAGTGTTATTTCGTGCTCTCATATCCGTTGAGATCCTCCTTTTCAACGTAGCTGAGTATAAAATTAAGATGTCGATTGTTGAATATTCATTATTCATTTTCCTTGATTGGTCAAAATACAGAGCGATTATCTAGCGGTGACTGTTCAAAGCAATTAAAATCAACATTACGCACCAAGTGTCATAACACCAACGATTAACACTCTCATCGGTTTGCTTTCAGGGAATTGTTGGTGTACGCGCCGACTTCGAAGCAACAGGTAGCGAATCGCACGAAGAGCGAGTTGACGCCGGTCGAGCAGTTCATCGTGGAGCAGTTCAATGACGTCGAATTTGTCAACAAACTCGTCGGCTTTATGGCGCTGGAAGAGAAGCAGGGCGAAGACCTCTTCAACGCCATGTCCTTCGGCCTCTTCTATGTTAGTTTTATTATTATTATTGTATTCATAATGTTCGACGTTAGTTTTACTCGCAGCTAATTTTTTCATATATCTATCGTGATTGAGGCTGGTTTTTATACACAATAGCGAGGCAAACATCTGTGAAATTTTGTCAAGTTTGGGTTGAGCTTGTCTTTAGAACTGTTTTCGCTTTAAGAAAGGGCGGGTTTCGAATAGCATACTTTAGCTAAAGTCCTACTTTACGTGTATTATCTAGCATTGCATTAAGTCAACACAACTATAGTACAACTATATAAAAGTCTGTATCGTTAAACAAACTCATTCCCAAATAGTCAGTATCTAAACGATTCCCCTTTTCTCAGGGTCTGTTCCGCAACCTGAACGACATCCTACTGCCCGTATTCCGTCGTCTGCTGGAGAAGCTAGTACAGAGTGAGAAGGAAGGTGAACAGCGATTGGCGGCGGAAATCGTAGGAGGCCTCGTCCACGGCGGCCGCCTCTGGTCCTACGACAAGCTGACCTCTCTGTGGTCCTGGCTGACCCCCCTCCTCACCAACGCCCTGGAGAACGTCACCACTGACACTGCGAAGAATTGGGGCACTGGAATGGCGACGATTGTCGGCTCACGTGATCCCCGCCGTATCCACTGGCTCTTGGATGTCTTGTTTTCTTTGTGCGAGAAACCTACCGACAGCAGCTTTCATGCTACGACGTGAGTAATTATGGAGAGGGATGAGGGAGGTTGTATGTGGGGCGTGAAGGGACATTTGCTTTTGAGCTGACGTTTTTGTTTGCAGTTAGCAGTAATCAGGAAGTTATCAGTAATTAGCGTTATAAACGGGAAATTTTTCAATATCAAGACACTTTCAAAAGAAGTGCCCACTTTCGACAAGAATCGTTTGTTTAAGCAGTTTTGTCAAGTCGGCAAACTTATCGATCTCGAAATTTGGCGATTCCCCTTGCTTTTCAGGCGGTTCTTCTTGCTTCAAGGCGCATTGAACCAGTGCGAGTGGAGAGTGACGGAGCTGTGGCATCGACTGGCCGGTTTGTGTCGACCGATACTCGTGCAGCCGTATCAGAATTTGCGCGACCGGTTGGGCAGGTGAGATATTTTGATATAAAAGTGGAAAAGGGTGTAGAGGTGAGAGCTGCCTGCCTGGTGTGGCTGAGGCTCTTTGTGCAGTCAAAATTATTCGATCGGTAAGGAGAAATCTCATCGGGCACCATAGTTGGCAAAGATGAGCTCGCTTTTCGATGAGCTGTAAACACTGCTGAAGTTTGCAACACCGCTGTCGACATTAACGTTTTTAAATAATGGCGTGCTTGGCAGTCTGCCCAAGTACCGTAAGGCGAAGTACGTATTGACAAATGATTACATTAAATTCGGCGTCGATAATGTTTTCAACGGACTTTCAAAGTAATTCGTCATCTTTGCATTTAATATCCTCAACTGCCTAATTTATTCATCAGTCGTGCACACAATTTAAATGATCTTTGCATTAAGTTTGAACGCAATGTTGACGAATTTGAATGCAAAAGTGACGAATCCGATAAATGCACAAGCGAACATTTCCATTCGTTCACAACGCTGATTTCAGCTGTTTGGCGACAGTTGTCTGGTTCGATATCAACGGCATTCGGGTGGACGAATCGGCGGTTCCGCCACAGCTTCGACCGCCGTCGCTCAACAGCCTCATCGACGAAATGGCCAATCCTTCCGGCAAGATGAAAATCCTCTGGACTGAAGTCGTTGCCACTCAAGTGGAGGACGGCAACAAGATGGAAGTGGATGGCGTTAATGACAAGCCGATCGCCGGTGGAGATGGACATAATAGCAAAGAGAGGAAGGAGGTAATATTATTCGTTGTCGGGCTAAAGGGCGACCGGTACGAGAGAGGTCCTGAAGCGATTCTCGCCTGATTACAATGTTTACATTCAAATAGCACCGTACGGCGTTGCTATGGGCACAAACTCTTACGTAACTCAATTCCAATCACGCGCCACCGATTACGGCATTCTTCGCGTACCGGTCGCTCTTTAGTCCGACTATATTATTAGTCATCTTTGTAACTTTTACAACTAATAATTATACCATTGGAAAGCCATTTATCATTATTTGTCACATTTGCAATAACCTTCGCTAGTTTGGCGAAGTCGAATTGAAAGGTTACGAGATTGAATGCAGTCATCGTTTGCAACTTAATCGATATTTGTCATCATTTGTAACTTCATTATTATTGGTTATATTATTGCTTTCTTCCAATTATACTTTGTCACTTTTGCATTCAAATTCGTCGTTTTTGCATTCAGCTCGCTAGTTTAACGAAATCGCAGATGAAAGGGATAAAACTGATTGCAAACGTGACGAATTATGATAGAAGACTGCTGTACAGTCGAAACCGGATAAGTGCACATCGACCGGGCACGTAAAATTTGTGCACTTATCCGGATTTAGATCATGTACAAAACATAGGGTAAAAGAATTTCGGGGCATGAAAAATTTGTGCACTTATCCGGTTTGTGCACTTATCCGGTGTGCACTTATCCGGTGTGCACTTATCCGGTGTGCACTTATCCGGTGTGCACTTATCCGGTGTGCACTTATCCGGTTTCGACTGTACATAACAAAACGCGATGTATTTTGCAGGCACTGCTGGCATTGAAGACGCTTCTGTGTTACCTGAACACTCACTGGGTACACGGACTGGTGAGCTTGCCGGATTCGATCATTCGTCTGCTGCCGTTGTTGGCCCACTTCGAGAACGAGACGAGCGATGACGAGCTGAAGCGCGACGCCCACTGGCAGCTTCGGCGGTCCATGTCCCACGCCCTCGTGATCGACGGAAATGCCGACAAGATCCTCGCTGTCTGTCATGAGGTTTGTCTGTTTCTCTTTTCAGTTCTTTCTTTGACACGTAGGGACGAGGAGGGAGGAATCGAACTACAGTTAATGTTAGTTTATACCAATACAGTAAAGTAAGTGCACAAATTTGTGATGCTTTTTCATGCTCTGAATTTTTTTGCCGTATGTTTTGTACATAAAATTAACCCGGATATGTGCACAAAATTTTCTTGCCGGATCGATGCGCACTTATACTGGTTTCACTGTACTTAGGAAACCGGCTATGTTACTGGTTTTAACGAAATAGCGATATAAACAAATTTTATTGTTACTTAAATTTATATCGCGGAGAGATTCTGGCTCAGAGAAAAGTGAGCAAAAATTTTAGGATAAACATTTCACAATGACAGCAGAAGTTACGTTATAACGTGTTCATGTTTTGATCTTTCATGGATTTGAAATAAAAATAAATCCTTAGCTGACACTTCATCGCTTCAGATCGTCGTATCTTCTCGCTGGTGGAAGGCGAAGGTATCGGCGCTGAAGTACATTCAAGTGGCGGTGTTTTCGAATCTGTTCACTTTCCTCCGTCCCGATAGAATGGCACAGGTGCGTAAAATCATCTTCGCGAACATCGCCGATGACCGCTTGGAAGTCCGTGAGGCCGCTGCCGAATCTCTCTCCGGATTTATCCACTGCGCCTACTTTGACGTCAACTCTGAATTGACTGTGAGTCCTTCGCTTTGTCTTTAATTGCATCATTTTCCGATCAATTGAGCAGTTTTGCGTTTTGTTTTCATGCGCTTAGCGATAGACATTGTAACGTCAGATGACTATTGGCCAGTGACGTATTCGTTTCTTAAAGTTTTGAAATTTCCAAGTGCAAAGGTTATGCCATCGGTTCTTGTGAAACGTATCATAATCGATGTCATTAAGCGCGCCATAGAAATTCATTGCCTAAAGCTGTCCACAAGTTTGGTTGCAATAACGACAGTTGTTAATAATGGCACATGTCCTAATGCAGTTTCTAGCTGAGAAATTTGTACTCGTGTTCAAGCAAAAGATTTCGCCAAGTTATGAAGAACTTTAGAAGACGATTAAATCGCCACTGTGATAAGGCCTGTAGGCGTGTTAGGGCGTGTGATGCCTTTTTTATTCACAATTACATCAACGTAATACAAGTGACTGTAAACCGACATCTAAGCTGCGTGTGCTTGCTCTTTTAAGGAGTCACGGCACACCTACGGCCTTGTGATTACATCTCTGTAAACTGGCATACTGATTAGCAGCCTTGGAACGGCGGCCTCGTAAATTAGTCTAATGAGTGTGGCTTTTGAACATCGGCCTTGTACAAATCTACTCCTAACAAATCATCTTTGGCATCCATTGTCTGATGCCTACAAGGCCAAGTCTGATAAGAAACCATTTCAGAAAGAATTCTGCACCTGGGCGTTGAGTAAGGAGAGCTCGCGTCGCCACGCTGGAGTTTTGGCGCTGGCGGCCATCGTGCAGGCATTCCCCTATACGGTGCCCGACTTCCTCCCCTACCCCCTGATGAAGCTCTGTTTGCACGCCCATGACAAGCAGCCCATGCAGGTAACTTATTTTTATTCAAAATTCTCCCGCTGGTATTATGGGTTGGTATCGGTGCTGTGACGGCTTAATAGATGTACTTATTTTGTAACCAACGTTCTGACTATTTACTGGAGAATGCAAATCAATAAATTCGTGTGATATATGAAATTACTGATCTTTTCGCTCTAGGCTTAAGAACTTGCTCGCACAATTAGTTTCCATGTTTCGGGGTACAGTAAAAAGTGAAGTTTACGTAAGTATAAGTGTGAAAGTAAGTGTAAGTGTAAGTGTGAAACGGGATAAACATGAATAAACAAAAAGTGAAGTTGAAATTGAAATAGTGAAACGGCAAACAATGAAATTTTTTACTTCAGGGTACTGTAAAGAAGGCACTGAGTGAGTTTAAGCGGACCCACCAGGATTGCTGGCACGAACACAAAGAGCGATTCTCCGATGATCAACTCGCCGTCCTCACCGACCTGCTCGTCTCCCCCAACTATTATGTGTGATCGAACAAGACGCTTCGTGTGAATTTGTCGTGTTTGTCTCACCCGTACAGTTGATAAATTAGCTGCGTTCTTTCGCTTTGGCACGATGTCGCCCCTAGTATATAGTGTATCAGTCTATACTGTTTCCACTTTAATAAGGACACTTTCACATCAAGGAGGACATTTGCTATATTGATTTGAGTTGGAAAGTGTTCTCTTTGATTTGGAGATTATCATCTTTGAATCGGAATGTGTCTTTGTTGAAGTAGACACGGTAAATATTATCTATATTTGCGAGGGTATGTCTGCTGTGTAAATTTGAACTCTCGTCAACTTTCAGTGTAGCGTTCGATTTTGTAGGTATATTTAATCAGTACTGTTCGAATTAGAAGATGTAGGTACAGAGTGTTTGTACTGAAACATTTTCTTGTTACGATAATGGCGAGCGTAGGGTTGCCAG